>JASDQU010205169.1:0-11556 GCA_032191745.1 Picea mariana
TATTTCCCTAGCGAGTTCTTCTAGACTGTGAAAATGGATTCTTTCAAGCCCTCTCTGATACCATGTTAAAATTCTGGTTAAGCAGTTAAGTGTATTCGGTATTCTTTAACTTTAAACTATTAAATCAATAATTGCAAGCATAAGGATCACTAAAAGAAATACATCCACAGTATACACAAGATTTATCCTTGGAAACCCTCTTGGGTGAGAAAACCCAACAAATATTCTTTAATATAGATTGATCAACAAGTACAGTTTCTCTATCAAGAGAGATCTCACCTAATAGAATATAATCAGAAGATAGACCAGAAACCCTTACCAGAATAGGGTAGCACACCACCAGACCAAGATAGTCCTCCAAGAGATAACCAAAACCCTTCACCAAAACACCCTTACTCGGTAGCCTCATACTTGTGCACATTTCCTTGTGAGAGATAACTTGTGTTGTGTGTTATTCAAGTGAGGTTCCTAGCCTCTTATAAATACAAGTTGAGCCACCCTTTAATTAGGTCAGGGTCAACTTGTATACTTTACCCTTTCTAATTTACATTTGACTTTGACAAAGGCACAATAGGGCCGACTTTAAAAACACAACATAATATTATTCTTTAGAGTTTTTACTTGGTATAATACAATATTGATACAACAAGAATATCTTCTGGAGCTACTCAAACTTCAACAACTGCTACCTAGTCCTAGTCAACTAGTCATGTAGTCTTCAGTTAACTAGACAGACCAGAGTGAAACGAGGAGGAGATCAAACATGCACAAGGCATGCACCTTCTTGGTGATGATCCCAAGGTACGTGTGCATTAATAGTGATGATATCGAGGTTACTTGGTGATAAAACCAAAGTTACCCTGATTGACTCCACTCCGCTAGTCAACTAAAGAGAATATTCTCCTAGAATGTAGAAGAGGTTCCTAAAAAATAGGATACCCTCAATAATGAATAACAAACATAGGAAAATAAGGAAAAAAATATCCTAGGTGTGTGTAATATCTCCAACATGGAGTACTTGACAGTTTTTATTTAATTTTTAACCTCATATTTGTAGCGTGGTTTGATTTCTTGAAGTGAACTCTTTCATGATTTTTTATGGGAAATATTATAGTATATTATTGCATTAGAATGTTGCCAACATAACTCAATCAGGCATTTACCTTCCAAGGGCATGGACATGGGAACATGGCGGGAGAGACTGATTACTCATCCATTTTCTAATGTTTTGTCAAGCTTCATCAAGTCTTATCCCATCCACATAATCATTTGAATAAATTTGATGAAGAATGAGAATAGTATGAGATTGATATGTTTCTAAGAGCAGTGGGTACTTACATAGATTAGGTTTTCTTGGGGATATAATTTGAGAATATTGATTGCAATTAATCAAAAATATAAATGATGAAGGATATTCAGTACTAAACTTCTTAATCATGGTTATTCCTCACCCGTTGGTTCACACTAGTCCTGCGTTGCAACCTTCATTTGCAGTGAGATTAAGAACACATCTTGGGATTCGAATCTGACACAACCGACGACAAAGACTTTGAACAAGTCCACTAAAAAATAACATTGAAGGGTATTAAAATAATGCAAATGATAGAATCATGTGCCACCATCATTGTGGATATGAATTGCAGTAATAAATTCTTGACTATTTTTGTACTTGGTTATATTTGGATGGAACAGATGGCTAGTTGTGTTCTATAATGTTTGAGTGCATGGAAAACCGAGAGAACATTTCAGTTGGCTTTGATCCTCATACTGAAACAAATAATAAATAAATAAACCATTAAACCATGAATAAACCTTTACGGCTCTATGTATACCATTATCTACTAGGAGAAAGTATACATGCTCCTCCACCTCCAGCGGTTAGCTTCATACAATTCTTAAAACACTGGTTAGTCATATATCTTTTTCTCTACATTATGAAAATATATATATATATAATTCTCAAGCCAAACTACACAAAAACACATAGAAATATCTCTATCATATTGCATGTACAATAGTTTTTACCCAAAACAATTTTCTCAATAGGAAGTGAATCCAACATTAATCTGATAAGGACAAGAGACAAGAGTGACTATTGTTGGAAAGATCGAGATTAAATAGGTGGAAAACCTAGAGGATAAGAATGACTAGAGAAGACACACTCATGTATTCTTTAATGCTAAAGAACGACCAATACTATATATGTTGAGAAGTGTAACTCAGAAGGTCTTTTTCCATGTGGTGGTGTCCTAGCATGGAGGGGAACAATGAAACTAGCCAAGTTGATGGGTTAAATATTTTTCCGAAGTCTAACTTAGAAAAAGTACTTTAAATGTGTTATATTTTAATGTTGACTTAATGAGCACTTTTTCCTAAAGTTAAAACTAAAAATAATTTAAGTGATATTATTTTAATCTTGTCCATCCATCTCATTGAGAGAGTGAGGGTTGATCTCAGCCCTTGATCTCTTTGGAGATAGGGATTTTTCTTACTCATTGAGATAAAATAAATTGACTTGGTGGTTGGGGTGCATTATGTACTTGAGAGAGGGTGAGTTTCAACTAGAGAGAGAGATTTGTTTGAGGGTTTGCTTGAGGTGAATTGTAGAGAAGACATAGGATAGTTTTTGCAGGTGGATGATGCGCACTATAAGGCATAAGGCATAGGCACTATAAGGTGCAAGGCATGGGCACTGTGTCATTTCGAAGGGAGTCAAGTAAACCACTTTTCTTTGCTAATGTATTGTATGTTCTTGATCGTACCAAGAACCTCATCTCAGTTTCGACCCTGGAGGATAAAGGCTTTGAGGTGACCTTCCGTAGAGGAAAGGTGTACATTAGACAAAGGGGTCTATGACCAAGATGAATAAGGTTATTAGGGTTTGTAGTGAGAAAGTGTATAGATTACATTTTTAGCTAGCGAAAGCATTGGTCAGCAACAACATTGATTTGGGAGAGTTATGGCATAGAAGAGGACAAAGTTGGACCCCACGGGAGAGAAGGGGATACTGGTTGGTTACAATGAGGTATCCAAGGCCTAACGTATCTTTGTGTCAGCATGCAGGAGGATTGTGGTAAGCAGGGATGTGTAGTTCGAGGAGGAGAGAACATTGAGGAGATCTAGAGATATGTTAGAGCGGGTAGAGGACCAGTAGGGACAGGACTCAAAGAAAAAGATTGAGGAGGTACAGAGTACTAAGTAACAAGCACAAGGTACAGGTACAGGGACTAGTGTTGAGAAGAATATGAGTGGACAAGACAGTTAGGAGATGGGTGAGGAGGATAAGAAACATGAGGTTGTTCCATAGGAGATTGATCCTAGGCCACAACCTAAGTGGTAAAGGTCCACAGTCAATGATTATAGATAGGCAGTGCCTCTAGAGAGATATTTTAGAAAAAGTAAAACACCGCATAGATTTGGGTACATGGAACTCATGATAGAGCTTATAGATGTCAATCCTTCCACTTATGAGTAGGATGCACAACATGGAGTGTGGCAAGAGGTCATGATGGAGTATGCCTCCATTATGAAGAATAATGTATGGGAGGTGGTGCCCAGGCCAAAGGGAAAATGGGTGGTTGGATCCATATGGATCTATAAAATCAAGCATGCAGTAGATGGAATCCTGGAGAAGTATAAGGCATGATTCATAGCCAAGGATTTTTCACAAAAAGAGGGATTTAATTACAATGAGACTTTCTCCCCAGTGGCTAGATATTCCTCCATCCGAGCAGTTATGTCATTAGCAGCAGAGATGGGATGGCGTGTTCATCAGATGGACGTGAACACTTCCTTCCTCAACAAAGTTATTGAGGAAGAAGTCTATATTAAGAAGCCTGAAGGTTTTGAGGTTGGAGATAGGGAGATGCATGTTTTCATGTTGAGATTAGCCTTATATGGGCTCAAGCAGGCACCTTGGGCATGGTACTCAAGGATTGACATTTATTTGAGAGAGATGGGATTCCAGTGGAGTGAGGTTGACTCTAGCCTCAATTTTCTAGCAGGTGATGTTATCTCATACTATTACTTTATGTTGATGATCTATTTCTCACTAGAGATGAGAAGTTGATTGCAGACTGCAAGGATAACCTTGCAACAGAGTTCAATATGAAAGACCTTGGTTTGATGCATTACTTCCATGGTTTGGAGGTTTGGTAGACAAATGGGTGCTTCTTCTTAGGACAAGAGAAGTATACAGTGGAGATCTTGTGTAGGTTCAGGATGACATATTGTAGGCCCATGTCCACACCTCTAGTAATAAATTGGAGGAATATTGATGTATCTAGTTATGAGACAGTAGACCCCACCATCTATCGCCATCTTATTGGATCGCTCATGTATTGGTCAACACTAGACTAGATATTAGATTTGTAGTTAAATCTTTGAGTCAGTTCATGGTGGACCCTTCAAGAGTGCATTGGATAGCTGAAAAGCATGTGCTTCACTACTTGAGAGGTACAGTGGAGTACGAATTGTTGTATGAGCGCAGTGGTAAAGTGAGATTGGCAGGTTTTACAAATGTTGATTGGGAAAGATGTGCAGGGGACATAAAGAGAACTTTAGGGTGTTGCTTCAGCATAGGATAGAGTATTATATTATGGTTTAGCAAGAAGCAAATATTAGTGGAATTAAGCTCTATTGAGGCAAAGCACATGGTATCTAGTTTAGCAACATGTGAATCATTGTGGTTGAGGAATTTGTTCTTGGGACTATTCAGTAAGGAGTTAGAGGATATTGTGATACATTGTGATAACTAGACTTGCATCATGCTCTCTGAGAATATTTTTTTCATGATCGTGGCAAGAATATAGACATTTTCTATCACTTCATATGATATTTTGTACATAGGGAAGTTGTGAGGCTCCAATACATACAAACAGATGATCAAATGGAAGATATATTTACCAAGGCACTATGCAGACAAGAATTCATGAATTTCAAATATCAGAAGGGGTTGGTTCAGAATCCCTTCCTCGTTAAGAGGGAGTGTGGAGAAGTGTAACTCAGAAGGTCTTCTTCCATGTGGTGGCATCCTAACATGGAGGGGGACAATGAAACTAGACAAGTTGATGGGTTAAATTTTTTCCTAAGTCTAACTTAGAAAAAGTACATTAAATATGTTATACTTTAATGTTGAATTAATCAGCACTTTTTTCTAAAGCTAAAAGTGAAAATAATTTAAGTGATGGTCTTTTAATGAGTGAGGGTTGATCTCAGCCCTTGGTCTCTTTGGAGATAGGTTTTTCTCTTACTCATTGAGATAAAATAAATTGACTTGGTGGTTGGGGCGCATTATGCACTTGAGAGAGAGATAATTTCAGCTAGAGAGAGAGATTCACTTGAGGGTTTTTTGGAGGTGAATTGCAGAAAAGACAAAGGAGAGTTTTTGTAGGTGGATCGACTTTCTTCCTGAGTTTTTTGTGGAGGTTGTACTACAGATCTTAGAGATCCACACGTGTGACACAAATATAGCGTAGTTGGGTCATACGATTTGCGCAGAGGCTTGTTTTTTGGGCTGATTTTTGTGTTTTGGGGATCGATTTGGTTTGGAGAGGGTCATACAGGTGATGGGAATAATTTTCATTGGGGTTTCCTCGACCATTTTTGTAAATCTATCTGCTCTATAAGAGATCTCTATATTTTTTGCTGCAATAATAAAAATCCACAAACTGAAGAGTTGGTTTTCCCACATTGGGTTTTTCCAGGGGTTATTTTACCCAAAAATTCTAGTGTCTCTCATGTGATGTGATTGTTGTTACTCCCTACAATGTTCCTAGTATTTATTTCTGTTACGCGATTTTATTTTTGTGAAGAAACCTAACTGTAAATGTTAAACTGGAATTTTAGATTTATTATTTGGTGAATAATTTTTCTAGGTATTAAAATTGTTGAAGTTTTTGTTCATCTTGTTGGGTTTTAGTGGATTCACAATATACAATTCAATTTGCATGTCCTGAGTGTTAGTTCAAAATTCCAACCAGACTATATAAGATTTGCATTTATCTGATATCACATTAGGAATCTAATACTAGTGAGTAGAATCTTTAATGAAGTCAAGACAAATTTGGCTTACTGAAATTACATTAAACTATTAATCTCATACATCAACTCGTGTGACTCTACTTATTCTGTGATTGCACATACTGAAGCAATGGTGCAAAAGAACTACCAAAAGTTGACTAAAAAGTAAAGTTTATTATGTAAGTTCTTTATTAAATATTATGAATGAACAATGATGGGCCCTAAAATTATGTTTGAATGTACCAATGTAGAGTTCCATCATGAAAGTACAAAATTAATTATTGGTCTGAATTTCATTTTTGAGAGCATTATATTGGCACTGGCATTAAAATATGTGAATAGTGTCCTACAATATACCAATTAAAATTTATTTCAGTCCTTGAAAACAACCAAGTTTGACCAATAATTACTTAAAATGAGTTTAGACATATGCCATATCATATTGTTTATATTTTACATACATGTGCATCAATGAGGGCATTGATAGAGTGCTCTGTGACATATAATCTCTATATGCACACAATAACTACTTCTCAGAATTCAAAAGCATAGTCAATTCTATATAGAGCAAAATTCATGATGAAAATGGTGAATGCGAACCACTGACCTCTTATTATAGTGGAGAAATGTAGACACGACTCATTCCCTAATAACCCTATTTTAGTCATCTCATTCTAAAATTTTACTGTATTAGATGTATATGTCTCGCGAAATAAGTTAGATCTATCATGGTTCGCTATTATATTTCCCTTCTCCATTCTTATAGTAAGCCTTCCTAGTAATCATGATACCATGTCAAACCATTTTGATGAGTTCTTGTCACTATTGCATTGGAAGACTAGTCTTGGAGTTTGCTTTAATGGTCTTTATGCCAAGGTGATGTCTTGCTTCATCTCTTAGTGAGTCTCTTAGCTTGAAATATTTCTTCATTTGTTAAAAGTGAACTCTATAACCCCTCAATTGTTTGGTTACTTGAATGATGATTAGTAAGAGACCTTGCGAATGAGTAACATAGATTGAGAAATTAAGAATACTCGCAAATGATTGCTTTCTATCACATAACATTTGTTATCCAAACCTTACATTACTCAGCAAATTGTAAAAATATGGATAGCCATTATCCCTCTATCCTCACCTATAGTCTAAATTACTTATCATGCTCTATGTTTAAAGAATCGTAGGGCAAAGAAGAATCCAAACGGAAGAGGGTGTGTTTTATGATAAGGATGGATGGTGCATGACATTGATTATTTTGCACTATATGTTTAGGTAAAGGACCCTTGATAAAGAAAATAACTAAAATATATGCTTTCCATGGAAATTTTTGACGGATGATTATTTAAAATATAAGTTGTAGGATTGACTTTGCTCCAAGAATGTACCCTCTAAAAGAGAGCGAGAATAGTAATACAATGAACTGATTAAGTAGAATATGATTAATCTTGCAGAAAACTTAAATATTGATGGCCATCTGTAAAATGTTATATTCCTCCTTCGAGCCTTGGATTTGATGCATGTGTCCCAGTGTCATGTTTGTTGTGTATAATCATGTATATTCATGTAGAGTTGTGAATGTTGGATTACTGAGAGGGGGGGTGAATCAGTAATAGCGTAATTATAATCTTTTTTATTCAAATAATCCAAGTGTTATATCAATGTAGAATTATTATCCAATAATGAGAAATAATAAATGAACAATCACACACATACACAGTACACCAGTGTTTTACGTGGAAACACAAATCAGTAGAAAACCACGTATTGCATTTTCTTATATGTCTTGAAGAATTACATTCATTNGAAGGAGGCTCCAACCCCCTAGTTTCTCAGGCTACAACCTGAGGGAAGCTCCAACTCCCCAATTTTCTGGCTACAACCATAAGGAGGCTACAACCCCCTATGTTCTCCGGCTACAACCGGAAGGTGGATACAACCACCTGTCCTTGCCCCGTCCAACCGCCCTGAAGTAGAAGTAGAATGATGGAACCACTGTCATGCTATCACTGTGAGATATACCATTGTAAACATGTACCAATAAACATGAACCATGCATCAACCTGTACCTCAACCTGTAATCAACATGTACCATAAACAAGTGCATCAACCATGCACCAACATGTACCATAAACAAGTGCATAAACCATGCACCAACCTGTACCAAACAATCTATAATCAACATGTACCATAAACAAGTGAAACCAACCATGTACCAATTATGTACCAATCATACTACTCATCAGATATGACTCATCAATATGTACCAACATCATCAACTATACACCTCATGTATGTGCCAACTCATCAACTACTCGTCTCAACCATGTACCCAACTTGTACCTCAACCAAAAGGCCTCATCAATTTCATCATCCAAATATGATTTATAACTCTATAATAGACCTGGTGTATATGATCACATACCTGCAAACCTTCCTTAACTTTAAACAACAAAAGACTAGCATTTACATCAAACTTTTCTTTAGTCTCACATGACTAGTTTGGATTAGTTAACAACCCTAAATTGAAATAATCATAACTTTGTACTTGTAATGAATAAAGATCTGAAATTGATACATAATGTTCTTCAGTGTATTTTATGCAATTCCTCCAGGTGTCACTACTTGGAACCTCTCAGAAAAGTAGTTATAGCAAAAATGGCATACCCTATTGAATTTTGTCTTACTCTAGAGAGCGACTTTGTAGAGCGTGCCCCACATGGAATATTTGTTGAATCGATCTGAAACTATTAAAAAGCATACTACAGACTGTATTCTAACCAACACATTTGGTCTTACTAAATTTGGATCTGTTATGAAGAAGTTATGACGTTTTTACCCGAAACACTTGTTTTTGACTAGTTTCAAGACTAGCCACAAACCCTATTTTCCATGGAGTGTAACTTAGAAAGCATCATCAAAAGAATTTATCCTTCCTTGAATTTCATCCTTCTTTTCTTCACCTTCCCTCAGAAATTTGGCTTAGTTATCCTTTGTTTACCTCAGACACCTATAGGTATTCAATATGCTCAAGTGTATCTAAAATGAGAGAGCCTTGCCTCTTATTTATACTCTCCAAGTAGCTTCCATCTTCTAGGTCACTTTGCCCACTTTTCTTATTTTAGGGTTAACCCACTTCTAATTTCTCCATTAAATTTATTATTTAAATAATTTATTTTGTATTCACTTTGAATTATAGTACACTCATCAATTCACTTTATTGTTTACCTTCTAAAATCTCTTAAACCGCTTTGACTACTTTGACCTTTTGGGGCTTCGAGATGACATAAGAGGGTCCTCCAACTTGGCATTGTTTTCCTCTTATTTAGATTGTGAATTCATGTAATGGAACAAGGTTTTGTTACTAATATAATCCAATTGATATTCCATCAGTGTGTATGTTTCCAATGGTGTTTCTATGCAAATTGTTGTGCACTTTGATATAAAGGATTATATGTTGTTGTGTTTACCCTAAGGGTTATTGGTTATCTGCACCACACCATCATTCACAATAAACTCAATGTTTGATCAGAAATATACAATGGTTTGACCATGTAAAGACAATCAATTACAAAAAACATGATCTATATGCTTCTAATTGGTACTATGTTAAAACATAAACAATGGACATTTCATATTGGAGTAGAATTGAAGATGAGAGGGATAGTTGCTTGAGACTTCCATTTTCTATCAAGCATGGTTTTTGTGGATATGATCATTGATGTTTAGGATTATGAACTTAATTGATCCAAAAAGGATCCAGAGAAGATTAAGGACAACTCAGAATTCACAGAAGCAACTCAGGAAGCTTAGAATGCCCTCAACAGACGGAGAAAGGGCAAAAATTAAAATTCCTCAAAACTTAGTGAAATTGGCATCATCGCGAAGAGCGCGTTGCAATATTTCTAACTTCATAAACGGATCGTCAAACAGAGTTACGGATCAAAAGATATTTGCGATCAAATTTTTGGTCAACCTAGCCTAATCAACAAGGATGAGTCAACATCCGTACTGCTGACGTCAACATTAGTATGGATGACGTTAGTGTCTGTACAGTGTACATGGAACACGCATAGGGTGACATGTGTCATGTTGATGTCAGCATGGTGTCATGGCAACACCAAAGGTTTCCACGTGTCACTCGTTTTCGACATTTTCGGGTCAATCCGTGGACCAATGAGGAAGTGCCACGTGGTAGTCCGTACAACCATGTGATAGACCGTACGAGACGTGGTAGGTGACTATGCAAATGGTTGGCTGCCACATGGCCCAGTCATGGGCTTCCACATGGCAGTGGGAAAATGTCCAATGAGGGCCCGAAACCAAATTTTTAAAAATAAAAAAGGGGCCCACCAAATTTGGCGACCAAACTATGACTCCGACAAATATAAATAGTGCTCCAAAATTGGCGATGGTTCCAATCCACACACACACACACACACACACACACATATATATATAACAATAAACCCAAAAGGGGAGGCCCATGGGCTAGACCCCGGGACCTCCCCCTATCCAACGCCTTACAATAGCATCTGCCAACCGTTGGGCCAACGGACTCCATTGGTTAGTCCGCCCAAAATTTGACTTAAATGCGGAGTCTTCCCACGGATGGAAGGAGGGATCTCGATGGTATGATCGGACACAATTTTCGAGATGCGGTACAGAGAATTAATTGCAGGGAGCAGGCACAAAAATCGAGACGATTTCTCAAGGGCCTGGGAGTGCCAGAGTCGGATTGAGGCGTGGAGACAATCATTTTCGGGTAATTCAACACCACGAATTAAATGGTGTCGTTTGTTTTTTGATCTGAGCAAAGCTTTTGCATCTTAATTCCATAATGAGGTATACTTATGTATTTTGCCAAATTATTTTGTTGAGTTAAAAAAAAGGCCTACCCATTTGAGAGTAGGACCCGGAGACGTAGTCCACCAAGGACGAACTCCATTATCAAATTTTTGTGTTCAGATTTGATGCTTATGTCGTTTCATGATTGAACTTTTCCTTCTTTATGGTGCTCTTTAATTTATGCTCATTTAATAGAATTCTTTATAAATCACTTCAATGAAAAGATCTCGGATCATGTTGGTATCAGAGTTGTCATCATTGACTTGAATTGTTGAGTGTGAATTCTTACTAGGGCCAAGCATAAGTAGGGTGAAGGAACTCTCAAGACTTTCAATGCCGAAGTTGGTCATGCACCCTGAAGGAAGAAAATGGCAAAAGAGGAAAAGTGTGATGAATAGGAGAAAAAATTTCATATGGTATTTTATCGCATGTCAGAAATGGTTGAGCAAATGTATGGAGACTACGAGAAGAGGATGAAGAAGAAAGGGAAGAAAAAGGAAGCACAAGTTGATGATAATGCTTCAATAAATCAAGGGACTGGAGGAGACCCTCCTGAGCCTCCATGTTCACCATCAAGTTCTAGCTCTTCTTCCTCTGAACATTCTCATCATTCTAGAAAGCTTCTTTTAAGAAACCATTATTAAAGCTTGATGTAAATTTTTTTTTACCTATGTTTAATGGAGATGCTAATCC
>JASDQU010205169.1:24149-35940 GCA_032191745.1 Picea mariana
TATACTCTCTCCAACGGCTAGTCTTCATCCTTTTCGGAATATTCGAAACTTTTAGTTATTTTTCATAAATCCTTATCATTCATATTACATTTTTACCTTGATTCTGAAATATATTATTAATTTATTATTTCCCTCAACTGGTTTCTCACCCTTATTAGTCATTTCCTCTTTTACATTATTAATTTTAATTTCTCTCAACATCTCTCTCCAAAACCTATATTTCACCCTCTTTATTCCTCCCACCGGAAAACTCTTTCCAGTCATTATTAAAAGATGTAATATTCCCTGATGATGGGTGGAGTGTCCACTCGAAACATCGGATGTTTCGAAAACTCACACATAGTTAAATCTCCAGATGAAGCATGCACATTATGGCCAACTGTGAAAACCTACACACTAAAATTCCCTTATCTTGTTAATGAAGTTTTTGACCATCATCACTTTACTCAAGTGATATTCATTGTCTCCATTTTACTACCTCTAGACAATATCTGAAGGTGAAGGTGGAGAACACCCAAAACAAGTATCAAAATAGAGACTCTCCATTAGATGTATGGATTATCCTATTGTAGGCATGTGGAATGTAGATCATATTTTAATCCCATGTTCTTGGATTGATTCATGTTGTAACCACTTTAGAGTTGAACCAATTTCATATTCACCACTTCCATCTTCACATATGTTTGTGGATGGAAGGTTATAGAACTCTTCATCATGGTATCAAGTTTTCTCCCAAAAGGTGTTTAGGAATCTTATATGTTTTGGCTTTTTCACACATTTTTCCTAACACTAGGGGGTTGAAGACCCGGGTTTTGTCAATATTGGACCAACAAAACCCCAAGGCATCGACATATTCAATATTCAGTCGAGAACCAAAGAAGATCTCACCTGAGATGCCATGAGAATGATGGAGACCATCTGGTCTTGTGTCATATGTGAAGGGATAATGAATACAAGGAAAACTCTCGAGCTTCCATTCCTTCATTCAGTCATAATCCATTAACATAGTAATATGCATGAACCATTAACACATGCATCCATTCAACTCAGAAAACATATCAAATGGCAAGGAGAATATGGATTTGTATTATATTCATTGATCTTCATAATGCATACAAAAACAAACTCATGTCATACAAAAATGTGTTATGCACTCTCTTTCATTCAACAAACAATGCCGTACATTGTGTTGTGCACTCTTTGCTCATTCTCCACACAAAACTGACTCTATTAAAAACTCTTTTCAGAACTCCTGCAAGACTCATCCAAAACTTATACAAACCTTAGAAAAGACTCTTACAAAACTCAGACAGACTTAGACTCAAAACTAGACTATTATCCTCTTATGTGCTTGAATCTGTCTGCTCCTTTTTCTCTGGCTCGCTATCGCTTTCTTCTTTGCTCCACTCTCTTAGATGATTGCCAGTTTCACATGCTTCTTTTGTTTGCATGCATCCCAAATATCCTTTTGGAGCATGGAAATCATAACTAACTTGCAAGCTCATCCATAATATTTCTCATGATCCATTGGGATGCCTTTGTTCATCATTCAGAAAGATTCCCAAAGATATTATCTGATTCAATCTTCATGCAATATCTTCTAGATATTTTGCACATAGTACAAAGTTTCGTTGACGCACGTTCCTTATTCCTTTGGTCGACACAACTGTTGATTCTCTTTGCGCCACGCAATGTATATGTGTGTGCAGTGTTGATTTGTGGCACACATGCAACTAACCCAAAACCTTGGGTGCCAACAAGCCCCCAACACTATTAATTGGCTCATCCTCGAGCCAATGACACTATTCATGAGTAGGCTTCTGGATTGAATTGGTACCTGACTGAAGAAAATCGATTGGTATGTCTGCGCAATGCTTGAGTAAGAGAAATTCATCGAAATTTGTTGTGGTTGCATTCATGCTTGCGTATGACCAAAGCATCAAACTTTTTTGTGGTCGCAATCATGTTTGAGTAAGAGAAAATTATCAATTTGGGTTGTGGTTGCAACCCAACACGGGTCTTGGAATGAGTCAAGAAACCCCAAGTTGAAAGATGACTTTGGGATTCATTTTTCCAGGCTCTCAATCTCTCTATTCTCGATCTTGGTCTGGAGAGGCGAAGGGTAAATTTTTTTCAGCATGCACTCCAAAAATACGAGCATAAATCAGGAAAAGAGCTACAGCTAGAACATGGCCCAATTACTCGCACGTCTTCCATGAGTTGGCTCTGAGTCATGGCTCCATCAGCTCAAACTATCGCCATCCTCCTATCTCGTTAAGATTGATTTATAAAGGGGAAGACACAAACTACTGCAATTGATAGAGGGAGAAACCCAAAGAATCGGTCTGTTAACATCAACAAAAGTGATGATCCATGGTTGCAAGCTCACCAACTCTCTACTGAGAGAGTTGTCGTTCCTCTAGAGCTTCGACACACGGTTTAGGGAACTCTTTAGCGATCGTATGCATGCCACTGGTGAATTGTAGGTTGGGGACCCTACCCAATGGTTGCACTCGAAGTTGCAACTGACATGAGAAGGAAACTGTAGGACTCTAGGTCACTTGTGTGGATTGTGAATTGTAGGGAGCCATTCATCTACCGAAAAGAGCCATGGGCTCCGAGACTTTGTTGTGGGACTAGAATTCCTTAGATAAAGGGGGTTGATGGCTGAATCACCATTGGAATTGTTGAACTAACCACTGATGGGAGATCTATTTGCATAGAAATAGAGGATCCCTCCAAATGCGATGGCACTGACGGTATGTATAAATATCTAGGAAGACAATTGAGAATGTGTTCTGCAAAGTGGTTGGTTTTGGGCTAGCTCTAAGCTGAGGGATACATGTACTAACATGTTATGAGTTCCCATGGTGTGGTTTGTAATGGTATCAATTCGTCGTACTGATTATGTGTCGTTTGGAATGTGTCGTCATAATTTTTATGTACCCTGAACTTGTGTGATCTGGATGAATCGGATTGCTTGACCCTTCAATTCTTCTGAGCATTGTGTATCTCGTACCTTTCCTGTGTGAGTCTATTTTCCTTTCTAGTACCTTGTATGTTGCTCATAACTTCACTTGCTGGTTGAAATCTTCCAAATCTACGGACTTGTTAGCTTGTCATGTCATCCTATGTGAGCGGAACATATCTCATCCTGCCAATAAATCTGAAATCATATTTATCATGTACTTGCATATCTACCTTCTACACTACTCTACTCCTACCCTACACTAAATCCATCATTGGTTCGATACATCAAAGTGCATTCAACCCCTATGGGCCATAATACACATTCAATCGGCTTCCATTGATGAGTCCATTGAGCGGTTGACCCTGCAGTGTGGCCAACTTCGTTGATCTTGCTTCAATGATATAGACCAGGTGAAATGGGCTCAACCATCGCATGTGCAAGTTTCCCAGGTGTTTGAGAAACTTTTTGTTGTATATAAATACCAAAGAACCTGGTTGTAAAATTTTGAGTCAAATGTTATGCTCGTGCCATGATTATTGTCTCTGCTTCTTAACCACTTGGTTGAATCCTGCCATAAGATGGTCCTCTTCTAGTTCTAGAAGATCATCCAACCACTTTTGAAGTGATTGTTCATCGTACATTTGAGTGACGATGGCAATGTGCAAACTTGGAACAACGAACTCTAATGGCATGACGGCCTCCTTTCCATAGATCAATCTGAAGGGAGTATGCTTAGTCAATTGCTTGCATGTTGTTTTATATTCCCATAGTACTATTGGAATACGTTGATCCCAGTCATCACACTGAAGATTACAAACTTTGGTTAGGGAATGCTCTAATTTTTTATTGAATGCTTCAACCATACCATTATCTTGTGGGTGATAGAGGGTGCTCTTTTGGTGATGAATCATAAACTCTTGAGTGAGCTTATGGATGGTATCGTTTAGAAAGTGCAAGCATTGATCACTCATTAATACTTTTGGGAAGCCAAACCTTGTAATCACATTTTCAAATATGAAATGTGCGGTCGTTTCGGCAGTGCAATCCTTGACTAGCGTAGATTCTGACCATCATGTCAAATACTATGTGGTAGCGATAATTTAGCGTACAATGGTCCAGCACATTGGGGGATAGATTGGTCCCACAAAGTCAATATCCCACTTGTCAAACGGTTCCAATGTTGTGATTGGGAACATGGGTAATTCATCTCAACAATGAGGCTTTCCGACGTGCTGGAAAATGTCGCATTGTTTATAATATTTCTTGGAATCTACAAATATTGATGGCCACCATAATCATGTCTGCAATACATTTTGTGTCATAGAGTTTTTGGTGTTTTGTCCCCCTACAATACATTCATGAGCCTCATACAAAATCGTTGCTTGCTCATGGTCTAAGACACACCTTCACACAAACATTTTAGTGCCAAGCTTGTACAGGTGCTCAATGATCTACTATAGTCTACACTACAGGTTACCAGTTGGAAACGTTGCGGTTGTGTATAATCTATCAGTGCTTTTATTTTTATGATAAATTCTGCAACCTCGATAAGTTGATCTAGGACTACCTCAACTCTAAAGAGTTTTGCATCATGAATTTCATCATATAAGTTGTGACCTACTTCTCCAGAATCGATCCTTGAAAGGTAGTCCTGGAAAAGTAAAATCCATCGACATAACTCTCCCCCCAACATTGACTTGTTGACCAAATACTTGAGCGCCAAATGGCTAGTAAAGAACTTGAACAGGGTGCCTGACAAATAGTGTTGAAACCTTTGTAGGGCATATACCAGTCCAAGCCCTCGTACTCCATTGTGGTATAATTCTTCTCTAAATTAGATATCTTGTGGTTGGAAAAATAAAATGGGTGATCAATGTTCCCCTTGCTAGGCTCTGTGAGAAATGCACCCAACAGAATTAACAACGAGCCTACATGAACATGGAAACTCTTAGTCCAATTTGGAAATACTAAGATTGGCGTAATTACCAACTTTTCCTTCAAGTATACAATGCTTCCTGGCATTCCTGTGCCTAGAGGTACTTCATATATTTGTGCAATAGTTTCTCGAGCAACACGACAACCTTCGCATAGATTTGAAATAAACCGACGGTAATTCCCTGTGTGGCCTAAAGTGGCATGTATCTCCTTGACTAAGGTTGGAGATACCATATCCAATATCGTAGAAATATTCACTTGATCAACTAACAACCCTTCCTTACATACCACATGTCCGAGAAGCGTGTCGAATGATGTACAAAATATACACTTCTTCAAATTCAAGGAAATTTGTAGTTGGCGACACCTATCCAATATCAATAGTAGGGCTTGCTTCTTTTAAAAGGATAAACACCGTCCAATCATCTAGGTATACCTCCAGGAACTTATGAAAAAAATCTTTGAATTTCATGACCATGATGCTGGAAAATAATGTGGGTGCATTCTTCATCCTGAAGGGCATAACCATGTAAGAAAACGAGCCATGTTGTCGCCTTTATACACACCTGGGTAGCATGGAAGAAATATTCAATTCACTGGGTGTGTCCTTAGGGGAAAGTATCGAGTCAAGGTGTTGTCACCTGATCTTTAACTCCTCCATCTAGGCCAACTCCTAGTGAAGCCAAGAGGGGTAGTCTCTAATAAAATAATTTAAGGCTTAAAATAAAGTTAAGCACAACTATGAAATGTAGGAGTTTATTAAAACAAGAGCCAGATATAAATATCTCTATACTAGAAGCATATGTGACACATAAAGGAAATTGCCTATGATAAAGATAAAAGAATATAAAGTACTTGCATGTAAAAGATACAATATGGAAGCAAATATAAGTGCTTATAAAGGTAAATGGTAAGAAAATATAAGACTAGTGCCAATAAGTAAATGTTGTTGCAAGATAAATGAAAAATGTTGTTGTAATGAAGATGTATTGCAAGTGATCTTGATAAATTTTGTTATGAGTTTGTTAAGTGAGTTTATTATGAAGTGGATGTTGTGAGTGAATGCCCACTTATAAGTGTGAATTGTGTGTGTGGAGTGATTGCAAAAAAAAATCTAATCTAGATGTGGCCCTCTAGAGACTATCCCTCAAATTGGCTCCAAAGAACTATGTCGGAGGTCCAACAGAGAGAATATCCCCCTGACTTCACACACAAGTTGAATACATTTAATAATTACAAAGAGTAATGTTGGAGGTCCAACATGGGGAGGACCAAGATCTCAAGGAATATCCTGTCTAACTTCATACGCAAGCTCTAAGTATTGTCCCAACTCAACAATAGTAACTATTGGATTTCCCTAATTAAAACTACTCTGCATTGACCAGTCCTCGTTCTGATGGGTCCCCCAAATCAAGCTAGGCTCACAAGGTGTCATAAAAATATTAGGGGAAGCTAAGGGGATGGTTTATTTCCAAATTGAAATGCAGAAAGTAAATTGTGAAATTGAAACTAATCTAGAAATTGAAATTAATCTAGAAAATGAAATTTAATCTACAAATTGAAATCTAAGCTAAACTAATCTATGAAAATGAAATATAAACTATTGTTTTGCGGTGTTGTGATTGATTTTATTACTGATTTTGTCTTATTAACTTAGTGAAAATTTAGAGCATAAGAAAAATTGCAAAAATTGTCAATCACTCAAAAGGACATTGATCCCCCTAAGGGGATGAAGATTGAACACTATGTAACCCACTGATTTTATTAATCTTAGTTACAATCTTTTTTTTCTTTAGGAAGACTTGTAATCCTTCATTAAGGCAGATCAACAATTTTTACAAGTTTTAAGAATGTTTAGGAAGGAGGATAGGTGCTTCCTGGGTCCTGGATGGTCCAAATCTGCCAAAATTCGGCGGAATCTCACCTTGGTTGTCCGCAAACCTGCAAAAAAAGCAAGGTATTGGGGGTAAAAGATGCCCAAAAACGCTTTGGAGGACCCTGCAAAATATGTTATATGATATAAAAAACATTTATGAAAAAATATCTAAGTAAAACCTACACTAAATTAGCCAAATTGAGCCTAATAAAATAAGAAAGGAGAGCCTTTTCTTAATGATATTGTTGTTTGTCCTAAAATAGTGAAATCAATATCAATAATTTTTCCCAAATGATCTTTAAATCATCCTAAATGGATTCTACCTTCTAACCTCTAAATTTATCTCTTAAAAGTAGTTAAATGATCGATTGTGCAAGCTAGATCTATCAAGGAATGAAACTTTATAAAATGAGATATAATCTACTTGCTTTTAACATGCAAAAGAAGGATTCTTTATATTTAATCTTTAAATATAAATATGGCTTTGTATGTATTGAAAGTAACCAAAGAATGAGCAATTTAGAAAGTTTGAGAAAGAGGGAGGAAGGCTTTGCTCAAGACTTGAATCCTTGGGCTATGGGGTCCTTTGAGAAATAGTTGAGTGACTCTTTCTCCACAAGGATATTGAATAAGAGTGAAGATTTGAACTCCAAGGCTTCACCTCTTCAAGTTTGAGAACCTATAATCTAAAACAACTCTTGCCAAAAAAATTGTTATGTAATTCCCTACACTTGAAAGTTAGAAAAACATGTATATTAACTTAAATACACATGAAATATAATTTCTCAAATATAAAGGAAAATAAGACAATACATAAACAAACTAGTTTAGATAAGTCTTACATCCAAAGGATATTCTTAATAAACAAGAAAAGAAAGAAAGTCAATGTGCAGTTACCTAAAGCACAACATAAGAAATGAGAAATGAGCATCCACACAATGAAAACGACCCACAATGGACCTCCAAAGTCTTGTTTATTCAATTCAAGAATAAATATAAATGATAGCATTACAATGCAAGTATACTTTCCCCAAGCTCCAACTTGCTTGCAAGAGGAGAAGAGACTTGTTTAAATAGAAAGTGGGTGAAGAAACCAAGAAGGGGGGCACACTTCCCAAGGAGGGAGGGTGCACCACTTGGGAGGAATGTGTGAGACAAGTGTAGAAATTAATCTGCCACATCTCCCAAGCATCCACCTATTTACCACATGTGATATTGAGATGAAATGAGAGGTCGCCACCTCTCAAGAGGTAGGCGACTCACCTCAAGGGTGCACCACCTCTTGAGAGGGGTGAGCACACATCCTCTTGGATATCTTCTCTTCCCTTTACAACTTAACAAAGGAGTCACCCATAACTCTCTCTTATGTGCCAATAATGCATAGTTAACTCAAAGAGAGGGTGATTTGTCTCAAAACATGTTCCCAAAAAATAACACTTGTTGATTTTTTGTCTTCTATTTGTCTATTGAATTTTTTGAGGGAAAATGATTTTTTGTGATTAAATAATCACTATTTTCCTTCAAAAATATAATAATTAGGTAAAGTGGGTATTTTGAGTGTGAAAACGAATACCCCCAAGGAATATAATGCCTCCTAGTATCACTTTTGTATCTTAGGATTTATTTACAATTAAAAATATCATGTTTGCTGGAATTTTTTTTGTTAATTGAAAACATTAAAAAATCCTAGGGGGGACTTAGCACAATTTCCATATGACTAAAAAATTATGACTAGCATGGTAATATACATTATACACTAGAATTAAACAAAACCACTAAGGCCTAACCATCAATACACACTCCAACTTTGTAGGTAATTGAGTGAAAAAACTCAAAAATTATAACTCGCTACTAAGGCCACAAAATATAATTAGAAAGTAAAAAAGGACTCTAGAGTTGTGTACTCATGTTTAAGTCTTAGGGGGCTAAGGATTTTACAAATTTCATCATTCTAGCTCATCTTATTACGATTCCCAATGGGGGGCATGGAAATGCGGTATAGAGAAGAAGAAGAAGAAAGGTGGCCATATTGGCCAACTGGACTTTTGAACTCTGTCTTTGAACAATTCATTGTTCAATATTTGGCGGTTCAACTGCAAGTCCATCCTAGTGCAACTTGGTGGGTAACATTGGCTGCATATGGGAACATGTGTTTGATCTTTTTAGAGAAGGAAAGCATGCGAGAATACAAAATCTATGATCTACAAAATAAGTATGTCTTTCCAAACAGATGTATTAGCACACATATAATATATAGAAACCAACAATAAAATGAAGTTGCAAAAGTAATATACATATGTACAAGAAGATGCAAAAGAAGAAAGTGAAATAGTATACAATGAATAAATAATGATATGAAAGTAAATAAAAAGGAGAAGGGTTGGAGAGATATGTTACAAGGGATGCCCCATGGGCATCAGATGATTGCATTGAAGAACAACTTGAGGAGCTACCCATTTACAAGTAGAGTCAGCTTCTCTCTATTCAACTGACTGAGGTGGAAAAAATTGGAGCCATCCACATCATGGATGATATATGGTCCTATCCATAAACTATCAAATTTACCATGTTTCCCTAGCTTCTCTTTTTGTTTATCCCATAGAAAAATGGTGTCACCCTTCTAAAAGGCCCTTTGTCTCAAAGATTTATCAAAGGGATTCTTAACCTTTTCCTGATTTCTGACACTTTGATCAAATACCTTTCTTTTGTTCTAATCCAATTCTATCAACTGATTCAATCTTTCCTGTAATGCATCCTTATTTGTATTGAATTCATGAAGGAGTTGATAAGTTGGAAGCATTAGGTGAACCGGTAATGTGACATATAATACATATACAAGGTCTAAAGAGCATTTCCCTATTGCACTCTTTTTGGTTATTATGTCAACCCAAATTGAAAATTTGATCTTATTGTCCCATGCTTTCTTGCTATCCCCTACTTTTTTCTTAATGATGGTCATGAGATTTTTATTACTTGATTCTACTACACCATTTCCTTAGGGATAATAATTGGATGAGTGGGGCAAGACAATGCCATATTTGAAATAGAAGGAGGAAAGTTCTGTTGAACTTAAAGCTTTGGCATTCTCTATAGTGATCTTTGCATGCACACTGAATCTAGTGATTATCTTGTATTCAAGGAAGTCCATGACTACCTTGTCGGTTTCCCACTTGGTGGGTATAGCCTCTACCCCTCTACCCATTTGGTGAAATAATCGATCACTGCTAAAATCCAAGTATATCCATTACTTGAATTATCTTTGAATTGATCGATGAAATCAAGCCCCCATTGGTGAAAAGGGGCCTGAACTAATATTGGTTGTAATGGTAAGGCTGCAAGCTTTTGTTTCCCTGTGAATAGATGACATTTTTGACAACCTCTAACCATCTTATGAACATCTGCAAATATAGTAGGCCAATAGCACCCTTTTCCAAGGATTTTATGGTTTGTATTTTTTGCTTCAAAATTCCCTCCACGAAATCTTGAATGAAACTCGGTCATAAGTCTCTTGGATTCTAACTCATCAACACATCTAAGTATCACCCCATCAAAGTTCCTCCACTCCAATCCATCTTGAATAATACAATATTTAGAAAATTTTAACCTTAATTCTCTTCTTTTATGACCTACCAAGTGATTTTGGCAAGTAAGGTTGAGGAGAAAAAAGATGGTGTCTGAATACCATTGATTTTGTTTTAACCTATGAATCTCTGCAGACGTGACTGGACTTGGCTGATTGTTCTGACATACTAAATCAAAATCTTGTTCATTCCCCTCTATCAACATCTGAGCTATACATTGACCTTTGACTAGTTTGATGGGTTTAATCTCTAAGTCATATTCTTGAATTTTAGAAACCCACTTTCCCCTTACTCCTAAGCAATCCTGTTGAGCTAAAATTTATTTCATTGTTGAGTGAGGAACATACCCCAAAATCTTTGAATACCCCACATAGACTCTAAAAATCTTAAGAGATTTCACTAAGGAATATGTTTGTTTTTCCATTATGGTATAATTAAGCTCTGAGCTATGCAATGCCTTATTCATGAATGCAATGGGTTGCTCTTGTCCTTCATTATTTTTCTTGAGAAACACCCATGTATTAGTGTCTTCTGAAGCAAAGGAAAAGACTTGAAAATCTTTGGAATAATTAGGACTAATTAATATAGGAGATTTACCAATTGAATCCTTAATATTATTTCAAAGACATATCCTAGATGACTTATGTGATATGATCATAATTGCAGCATCTTTCAAAGACGTATTTTAGATGACTTATGTGATATAATCTATCATTGGAAAACACGGTAAAGCCATCCTGATATATCTCAATGAATTTTCTCGTCAATTCCTTAAAGGAAAAATCCATTGTTCTCTTAAATGTGGCACATGCATTTAATAGGCCAAAAGGCCTTCTCAAGTATTCAAAGGTGCCCCAAGGTATTGTGAAAGTAGTTTTATTATGATCTTCCTTTCTTACTAACACCTTATTATAGCCGGAAAATCCATCTAACATAGACATAATTTGTGAGTCTGTGATCCTTTGCAGCAAAGTTTCCATGTTAGGGAGAGGGTAGTTGTCCTTAATACATGTCGAGTTTAAATTTATGAAATCAATGCACAACCTTATCCCTCCATTTTTTTTCCAAACAAAAGCTAATTTAGAACACCAATATGAATGTCTTGTTGGTGCAATGATACTAGTAGCTAACATCTTCTAAATCTCTTTTTGCACCAAGGGGGTGTTAAGCCCTAATATTGGCTCATCACCCCTTAATTGGGGCATATTAGATTAGTAATGTTATTTATTATCCCCTTAATTGGGGCATATTAGAATAGTAATGTTATTTTATTTATGTCATATTTAAGCCATTAGTTGTAATTATACCTCCTAGTCTCCTATATATACCAAAAAGACATTTTCATTTTGAATCATCTTGTACTTGAACATTTAAGTGGGGTAAAAAAAGGTTGCCCCCTCGAAGAGGCTTATTATCTGAAATTATCTC
>JASDQU010205170.1:0-11008 GCA_032191745.1 Picea mariana
AAAATTAGATTATTATTATTATTAAATAAAAATTATAACAAAATTACTTCCAAAATTATGGTAAGTTTGGAGTTATTCTCACATTTGTCTCACCAAAAGATAAGTGGAGTAATCGTTGGAAGAATTTTTCAATTATTTTATGTATAAATAATTATTCGACTATTTTTTCAAATTAGGTCTTTATTAAGTTTATGTTTAATATATTTGTGATTGTATTTTTATCATCTCTTTTTAATATTTTATGTGAATTTTAAACTGTTTTTTTAACTTGTGATTGTTATTAATGTGATGTTACATGTTATTTTGTTATGATGGCATATTGTTACTATGTCGAGATTTTTTTTTTCTTTTCAATATTTCTACTCGAATTATTATTATTTTTAACTGAAATTGAGAAATATTATATTAAAAAGGTTGTAGCATAGCTAAACAACAAGCATACAAGTAGTATTTTTATAAACTTTTATACAAATCGGTATCTTTCTTAAGCGACAAAAGAGAGTTTGCAAGAGTCCATAATTATTACATCCCATCTATCAATGCAGGTATACTGCTTAAAAAAGACACCTAATATTATAATTTCTTTGCAAAACATAAAGATTAACAAAACACATAGTGGTTGTTAGCTTCCTCCTGTGAAATTACCTTTATGTAAAAGGATGATTACTATGGGATGAAAACAAATGTAGATTAGGGGTCCAGGACTATGAATTTCAGGTATTGGTAGGTAAATAATAGACTAGTACCATGGACCTGGTACCTTCTTCGTAGTTTTCTCACACAGCTTGTCCCCATTACAATCTAGGGTTTTGACGAGTAGATGTGATGATGAAGAGGAATGTAGATTAGGGATCCAGGACTATGGGTCTAAGGTATCAGTAGGTAACTAATAGACTAAGACCATGGGCCCAATGCCTTCTATGTAGTTTKCTCAAACAACTTGTCACCATTACAAGTTAGGGTTTTGACGAGTTGATGTATCAAGTCCATCTTATCTTGAAGATCAAGCATGTGATCTAGAAAAGTTAAGGAAAAACCACATTGTATCATTGCTCAAAATTTATGCTTGCTCTTGTAGTGGATTTCTTCCATATGGCCGCATATCCATCTARAARTGCATCGTCAACGATCTGTGGTAAAGTAGTGTGTCTCAATCTGATCGCTCCATTAGTGGCTAGAACCACAATATAGGTACAATTACGGTAAGTATGTCTAGTGGTGCATGTTGACTATGCCACACCATATTTCATATTACAATACACTGAGGCCATAGAATGACTCATATTTACAACTAGACATTGTATTTTTGTTTACAAGTAGACATGGATAACCTACACATCAAAGTGTGAACTATATTTATTCCCACTTGTCTGATTAAGTTGTCAGGTTGAAAGGTTCGGAAAGGACTTGTCTCAATAAGAGAGCATATCAAAGGTGCAACAATGGAGACAAGGATGAAAATAGTGAAAAAAAAGTGGTATTGTTTAATTGGTTGGGAAGATGAATATCGTGAAACCTCTTACACTAATGGGGTTTTTATAGTAGGGTTTTTGTAGGAGATAACAGGGTGGACGCAATGCGATCATGTCACCATTGATAATAGATAGACTTAGACCATGTGGAAGGTAGAATAGGGTATGAGGAGGAAGTTATATGTTAGCACCRTGATTTTTGCAGTTAGAGTTAGTCCTAGATGAGTCATAGTTTGTGCATAAAATATTGTAAGKTCAGTGACCAAATAAAGAGTGGTTCGAAATCATCAAGTAACGGGTCTGGCCATAAGAATCGGGAAAGGGTGTAATGATTAGTCATGTGCRATTTGTAAAGGTCCATTTCCCTAAATATCGTGTCATGTCAAAAAAGGGGAATTTAGGTACCAAATTCATGTCAAGTGGTTAGGATAAAGGTCATGTCATAAGTTATTATGAGCAKCATTACCTAATCATGAAKTCATAAAGGAGAAAAATTACAACACTCCTATCATTTGTACTTTTCCACTCCTATCATTTGTACTTTGCACACTTCAAAAGTGTACTCGTCACACGAGTTCGTTGCGTAAATCCTCAACCTGCTTTCATACTTCTCATCACCATGGATTTATCGTCCTCATCCATGATTTCATTCCTTATCTATTCAAGCATAAATATTGGTCATGTGTCATGCTTCTCTATCACTTGCAGAATTTGTGTGTTGTCTATATTTTTTTATGCAAGCTCTCGAGCCCTTTGTTGTGTAAAACTTGTTTTCCATTGGTCGTATTGTAAGTCCATTGATTTGATTTTGTTGTGTCTCCTCCATTGTTTTCAGTCCTTGATTAAAGGTATTTATGGAGCTCGTTTCATATTAAGTTGTTTGGAATGAGTTGTTTATTTTCACAATCAACCTTCTTCCTTCTGAATTACCTACTATTGCACCGAGTCTCCACCGCGCAAAGTCTCCCATTACTCTTTATTGTTGTGCTGAGTTTTCCCCATTGCCCCAAAAATTTTCATCCCAGTTCCTTACCGTTTCAAGTCTCTCGTTGTTTTTTGCTACCGTGTCGATTTTTCCCCACTGCGCCAAAAAATTTCGTCACACTTTCTGCCGCACCAAGAAAATAGAAGACTCGCCATATTGTTGTCCAATATCCTAGAAGAAAAACAAGTCAAGGTTGACTAATAAAACTGAGGAGATTCAAGCTCCCAATAAACTGTGCACCAAGTCTGCTACCAAGAGATTTCCCATGTGCATCGTTCAGCTAGAGCCTATTGAAGGTGTGATCAAGGAAATTGATGAAAGATAGGAGGAGTTAGGAGAAGAGAATGAAAATGTTCAAGAATTATCGCAGCAACTGAAGCAAGCACAACATGTTATTTCCCAACTTTATCAATAGAACAGAGAGCTAAGAAGATAGCTGGCAGAAAAGACTATTGAAACACCAGTGTCACAGAGTCGAGCAGGTCAATTACCCCTACCTCACCCATAGTGAGAGGATGGAATGTAACTAGGCTTAAAAAATAGACCAGAGAGGCACAAGATGTAATCATTGAGCTTCAGGAGGAACAAAGGGTGTCAGAAGAAAAAATCACTAAGCATTTCAAAGAGTGTAGACCGGCCATTGATAATGCACGTGCATCTCTCACTAGTGCTCAATCAAAACTGAAAAGAAATGCGGTTTTTTTGAGATAGATGGAGAGTTTAAACAAATGGAACTAGTTTTTAAGAAAAACAATAAGATATTTAAGGTTGCAGGTGACGCCAGAAGCATGAATAAGAGATCCCCATTTTTGTCTTTTTGGGTCGTGGCATGGAATCTTTCTTTGTACCCATCCTGTTTTCTTACGTTAACAAGAAGTCTGATGCAACACCTGCGCAGTGAATATTCGTTGTGCAAACGTTGTAATCTCACCTAATGAAAAAGAAGGTATTAATGAAATGCATGCGAGTTTTGAACGAGATGCATGGTCCCTAACCGTTGTTTCCACTTGGAGTTACATGAGCGACCACAAATGGATATCCGCTACACAAACTTGCCATGCACGCACTATATCCAGTGATCACGCAACAACAACTAGAGTCTATTATGCAAAGGTGATAGAGTTTCCAGTAGTACACATGATTACTGGGACACCCCTTGAAAGAAAACGTCGAGTTAACACAACCTGAAGGTTGAATCTTACTCATGACCAAATGATTGAAACAAATGTGTCATTTATGTTATGATTGGGCGCAGTCTAGTTTCTATTTATAGTAAAATTTGTTGAAAAGGTTGTATAGAGGGGAAGTAGTCAAATCTGGGATTCTAGGGGAAAGTAGTTCAAGCATAGCAGCCCAGGAGGGCGTTAGTTTTCTATATATTTGATTTTTTTGATGTAATTTGGGTTGGAAAAGTAGAGTAGACAGGGCACTCTTGAATGTAATTTTATGAATCTGATGGAAATATAATGTAGAGGTCCTGAAGCTTTTGATGAAAATATTCTAATGGTGGTGGTTTGATGTATTGTGATCCTATCTTCGTATGTACTTCTTGTTTCCTTCAAATTTATGTATGTTTAATTTGTTTAAATTGGAAATATTTAAAGGGTTTAAAATTCATCTGGTGGTGCTTTAGATTTGACCATTTAAACTTTGTGTTTTCTTCTAAGTTAAGTCAGAATTCATCTCTAACGGTGCTATGATTTTCTTTATGTTTCTCCTTTCTTTTTCCATACACAATGATATTGAAACCGAAATACCATTACCTTTTTATCTTTTATCCTCTCAAATCTTCCCTTACCATTCATTGATTTCTCTTGTTTTGGGGGGGTTGGCTCCATATTGCAAAGGTACTATACTTCCTTGCCAGCGAAACTAGAAAAAACTTTCTAAGTATCTAAATCTAGCCATCAGTCCAAAGTTATTATCCATTAGAGACTGGGTCTCAGAGAGAGCCCTCTCTTGATTGGAAAGGTTAGTTTCCAGTCTTAAAGTTGGTTTGCAGGTTACTTTGGTAGATCCCTGCTCATCATCCCAACCATTTACCAAGTGCTAACATTTTGGCGTCACTATCGGGGATGGAATTGAAAACTTTCCCTGGGAAAAATGACTAGAGTTGTAGATTTGATTCCTAAGGGTAACAGGGAATCAGATACCTATATTGGTTGAAACTCATCTTACCCTGGTGACTTCATTGAATAATATCAGTAGCATAAATTAGTTCAAATCAGAAATCTTGTATCCTAACAAAGTTTACACTAGAGCGAACCCTGATCCAAAGCTTGCATCATCTGTGTCTGATCCTGAAAAATTTATGCACAAAAGAAAGGAAAGGATAATGGACCCAATATGTTACTTAGATAAGAATATTTACCTAAAGACAGGGTAAAAATCATTGACGGCCTTGAATTCGATTTATTATTTGAACAAACCMTGTTCAAGTCCATATTAGAATCTTATYTGAATGAAATCRTCTTCGATGAGAAAAATTTCCAATATTTGATACCAACCAACCCCCCTCAAACCATTGTAATTCCCACTYAGACTATTCGTCTAKTTCGAATTCCTCCTAGAGTCATGGACGCTAGATTCACCACTTTTTCCYTGCCTACCCAATTGCATGATTTACATCAGAATTATAATCAGAGAATTAAATTATACGAKGTTGAAGRGAATGCCTCAACTCAAAAACACTTATATTGGTTCAATGAATTTGTCGACCTGGAAGAGGTAGATTATAAGAATGCAAAGATGAGATTGTTTGCACAAAATCTCTCAGGTGAGGTCAGAAAATGGTTCAAAGCTCTTCTAGCAGCGAGTATCCCTGATTTTGCAGCTTTTGAAACACGTTTTCTTGCCAGGTGGGGTGATAAAAAAAATCCTCTTTAGTTACTAACTCAGTACAATAATGTAAAAAGATCACCAAATGAAACAATACAAGAGTTCTCAACCAGATTTATGAAATTTAATAATTCAATTCCCACAGAAGTCAAACCTCCTCCCAGAGCTGCCCAACTTCGATATGTTGATTCTTTTGACAACGAATTTGCCTTTTTTTTAAGAGAAATAAGATCCAATACATTATATGATATGATGAGCGATGCAATTGAAGTAGAATTAAATATGATGGCATCGGGGAAGATCAAACATAATCTTGACAGAAGTGTGAAGAAGTTCCAAGGGGAAGCACCACCCTCTACGTCTCAATCATTAGACAAGAAATTTGACTTGATGATGAAGACTATGGAAAGACTCATGGAAAGGATGTTCATGGAAAATAAGTATGCCACCAGGGATCAAACTGATTTTCTGCCCATAAATCAAAAATTTAGAAGAGCCATAGTTCCACAGATCAGGCAAAGAGACAAGAGGGATCAAGGTGATCGACAAATAAAACCTCATCTCCAAAATAACTATGCTAACAAATATTTTGATCAAATAATAAAAGACCATATGCATTGTTGCGACGATACAGAAACAAATGTGTTCTTAACCAAAGGGGAACATGATCAATTTATGGAYGCACATGATGAGTTTATGTAGGAAAATGATGATGTGTTGTTATCRGAAACAAAAGAGTTTAGGAAAGGATACCACAATGCTATTATGCAGTTGCAGAAAYAGTATAACCTTGGAATTAAAAGGGTGCCTGCAAATATTCCAAAGGCGAATCCTACAAGGGAACTTCAGAAAAATACCCCTTCTTCAAGCCAATCGAAGAAAGATAACCCAGTAAGGGATGTAATGGAGAAAGGAAAATCAAAAGAAGAACCCCCAAAGAAAATACACGAGGCAAGAAAGGAAGTGGTCATCAAAGAGGTAGAAAAAGATCTGTCCCCTTTTAATTTTGAAAGTAAAATGGCTAAAATCAAAATTTATGATCCATTTAATGAGCTGATAAAAAATGGAGAATATAGAAATCAGATTATTAAAATGTTAAAAATGGAAGAAGCCCCTGACACCTTGAACATAAAAGATAACCACCCTGCTATCTTGTTTGTCTTGTGCATGGAAGAGAGTGGTGACGTTGATGATGTTCCTCATTTCTATGTTAGCCTTAAAATTCATGACATGACCTTACATAATGTCATGCTATATTCAAGAGCATCACGTAATCTCATGCCCAAGGTGGTCATGGATGAGTTGTTCCTAGACATTACAAGAACTTATAAGGATATTTTCTCTTTTGACTCAATGAAGGTGAAATTCTTAGGTTTGATCAAAGATCTGTGCCTATCATTGTCTCAAATCCCATCGAAAAATATGATCATGGACGTGGTGGTTGTCAACATCCCTATGAAATTTGGCATGTTGTTATCTAGATATTGGGCTGGAAAGTTGAAAGGAACTTTGAAAATGGACATGTCGTATGCTACTATCCATGTTTTTGGCCAAGAAAGGAGGTTGTACAAAGAAGTGTTTCTCAAGTACATGGTGAGTAGCAAAACTCAACCAAATAATCATCCTATTTAGTCTATTGATACCAAAGTTGGTTCCTCTATTTTCTATAATAACTTGGGTTTTGAAGAGGGGAATCCAACAATTGCCATGGTTGTCAAAGACAAAACAAAGCATCGAATAGAGGAAATTATATCAGCAAAACAGTGCAGAGGATGAAATGTGGAATATGAGTTTTGATGGAGCTGATAGCAAGGAAGGAGTTGGAGATGGTGTATAGATTAACCCTCCCAAGGTGGGTACAAAACTCTGCTCTTACAAGCTCGCTTTCGATTGTACCAATAATATTGTCGAATATGAAGAACTGATTTTGGGATTGAATACTTTAAAAAATTGGGTGCTAGAAGGATAGTTGTACATGGGGATTCTGAACTTGTCATTAACCAGGTGAAGGGTATATATCAGTCCAAGCATTCTATATTGAGAGCATATAAGAATTTAGTTCTTGATCTTCTTGAAGAGTTTTCAGAATACAATTTGTCAATGATTCCTAGGGAAAAAAATCAAATTGCAGATGCTTTGGCTACTTCATCTTTGGTTTTCAAAATTCCAATTTTTCTTAATAAGAAGTATGAAATTGAATTCAAACATAGGCTGGCAGTACCTAATAAAATTAAATATTGGCAAATGTTTGAAGACGACAAACAGGTAGAAAGATTCCTTCAAATGAGTGATGAATTTGCTAATGTAAATATTGATGATGAGTGTTGTTGTGAAGTGAATGAAGATGCAGTTGTATCCAACAATGATGACCCTTTTCAGAATTAGATTGTTGGAAGAGATATAGTACAACTGAAAAATAATTTTATTCCTAAAGTCTTGGTCCCACTGGAAAAGATTTTTGAGAACAATGATGTAGCCAAGAATCCTAAAATCATTGCAAATGATGAGGATATGGAACATTGCAACATTGGGACTCAATAAGACCCCAAGATCATCAGACTGTCAAAAACGCTCAGTCTAGAAATCAAACGGAGGTATATCAACCTTATGAGAGACTTCCCTAATGTCTTTGCATGGAGTTATGAATATTTGAAGGTCTATGATACTAAGGTAATTCAACATGTAATTCCGATCAAGGATGATAAGAAACCTTTCAAGAAAAAGGTGAGAAGAATCAACCCTTTGTTGTTGCCATTGATTGAAAAGGAGGTAAGGAAAATGTTTGATGCCAAGATTATTGTGTCCTTAAGATTTTCCAAGTGGGTGGCTAACCTAGTGCCTGTCACGAAGAAAAGTGGTGAGATAAGATTATGTGTTGATTTTCAGAATCTAAACAGGGTGTCTCTCAAAGACAATTATCCACTTCCTAAGATGGACTACATTCTGCAGACGGTGGTGGGATATCAGAAGATTTCAATGCTTTATGGTTTTTCTGGATACAACTAGATTATGGTGCATTCAGATGACCAGGAGAAGACAACTTTTACAACACCTTGGGGCACTTTCATGTATGTGAAAATGTCTTTTGGGATCATGAATGTCGGAGTGACTTTCCAAAGGGCCATGGGCATAGCCTTTATCGATGAAAAGGATAGGTTTATTGTGATTTACTTGGACTATATCACTGTATTTTCAAATTTTGATGATCAACATCTCAAACATCTAAGAAAGGTTTTCCAGAAATGCAAAAAGTTTGGCATCTCGTTAAATCCCAAAAAATCAAACTTCAGAATGCAAGAAAGAAAATTTATTGGACACATCATTTCAAAAGAAGGCATAAAAATAGATCTCAGTAGGGTGGAAGAAATTATGAATATCGGCTCTCCTAGGAGCAATAAAGAGGTAAAGTCTTTCCTAGGAAAAGTAAATTTTTTGAGGAGATTCATTCCCAACCTGGCTGAGATCGTAAAGTATATCACAAATATGTTGAGGAAAGGAAATGAAATAAAATGGACTCTTGAAGCTAGGAAGTCATTTGAAGATATTAAAGTGGCACTGACCAAAGCTTCACTGTTAGCCAGCCCAAATTTTGCAAAATATTTCATCTTATTTTCCTTTGCCTTAGAACACACCATTGCTGGTGTTTTGTTGGAAAAAGATGAGCAGAATTTTGAAAAACCCATAGCTTATTATAGCATGACATTGAGAGACTCCCCACTAAGGTATGACATCATGGAAAAACAATCATATGCCTTGGTGAAGTCCCTTAAAGAATTCAAAACTTATATTTTTCATTCCCATGTCATTTCTTACATGCCTAGCAATTTTGTAAAGGATATTTTGACTCACCTTGATCTTGAAGGGAGAAGGGGTGAATGGATAGAAATAATGTTGGAATATGACCTCAAAATCAAACCTACAAATCTGATTAAGGATCAAGGGATCACAAAATTAATGGCGTGGTCAAATTGTGATGTTTTGGAAATCAATTTTATTGTTGATTTGTCGGAAAATTCACAAGAAAAAGAAATCCCACAGATATCCCAGAAGTTCCTTGATTATCCTTGGTATGTTGATGGTATTTATGTATTAAGAAACTTACAATATCCTCCTAGACTGAGCAAAACCAAAGCCATATTTTTGAAGTTGAAAGCGACAATTTCTTGCATTCTGGATAATTCTTTGTATTGGAAAGATCTAGGTGGGATCTTACTAAATTTTTTGTTGGAGGAAGAAATGAAAAGAGATATTAGAGAGTTTCACAAAGGTGACTATGGGGGACATCATTATTGGAAGACCATTGCGCACAAAATACTAAGGGCATGGTTCTATTGGCTTGATTGTAGGAACCTAATTTAATTAAGCCTAATAAAACTCATAAATTTAAATAGATAAGATTACTTTGACGCATAAACAATAAGTAATTTCTTTCATTTAGCATATAAGCAGCAAAAATTTAAATAACAACATGCTAATAATTTTAAATAACCATCACATGTTCATGAGAATGCGTACATAAAAATACCTCTGTCTAATGCTAAATTCCCGACCTCTGATTGTCCTCTCTGCTGCTCTGCCCAAAATCTGCTTGATGCTCTAACCAAACCCTATCCAAAATCGACTAACCACCCAGCCATCTAGGAACAACCTATCCGACTCCCTAGCTCTAGGATTTCATGAGAATTCCTGGCCCTCGAGCCCAAAAATCCCAGCAACTTGGTGCCCCCTGCAACAGTTCACCCAATCTCCAAAACCAAACTCCCCAAAACCAGAAAAATATCCAACAGCCCAATACAATCCTCTCCTCCCAATTTTTCATAATCCCCTCCCGCAAGCCTCTGCCCAGTCATATCTCCCCCCATTCACCGACTCCTTACCCTCCTTTAATGCCACCCACCTTATCCCTCTATTCATTACCTTATCCTACCATTTATTACCTTATCCCTCCACTCAATGCTTCATTCCCCCCTGCATACGTAAAGTCTTATAATAAATAATTTAAGGTTATTAAGCCCTTTAATTCATTAGCCAAACCTTTAATGAGTCAATTAATTAATTAATTAATCAATCAATAGATATAAATAAATAATTAATAAATAAATATTTATTAATAATACTAATTAATTAATTATTGTTTAACTAAAACATATTAGGATAGTTAATTATCTAATTAATTATACTTGATAAACCTTAAGCAATCATTTAACTAGGGTTGTTACATACACCCACCCTTCAGGAAACTTCATCCTGAAGTTAAAATATTTTATGATACAAGGGAAAATAAACATGGCTCACACATTCATAACAAATAATCGTCATTATTAGTAAGTACGCCAAGAAAACTCATACATACTAGTGTACATGTACAAGAAATGCATGTGTAGCTAGTACATACAAGTCTCATGCATGTACTAATAATCAATAACTATCACCTTTATAGTAATTTATGTATGCATTCAATCCAATCAACAAGACTATTCATTTTATAAAAGACAATAAACCAATCAAATGTTTGCGAAATCCTTTAATTACAATTATCTAGCTTAACAATTTTATTTAGACAATTGTGGTTTAGTTACGTAATTATGAATATTCATATATACACATTTTCTTTTCAAAAGAGAAAAACAATAAATTCCACCATAAGACAAATCTCCATACTCTCTCAACTATTTCTACTCATCCTTCCTCCCTAACTTACTTCCATCTTCCA
>JASDQU010205170.1:34827-49919 GCA_032191745.1 Picea mariana
GATCAATTCACTTGGCATATTGATTATATGAAAAATATTTGGTGTTATGGTTTAAACCCTTGGTGTGAATCGTTTCTTGCAACGCTTGGTATTGGTTTCGATTTGTGTGTTTGGTTTTAAAACTATGGCATAAATTTTGATTGCGCGAATGGTTCATCCACTTACCAAAGGTTTCAATTGATTGATCGAAGTGGCATAGTTGTAACACATATGCGTTGTGATTTGAATAGATGAAAGCGCCGACAGTTGTACCATGGTAATGATTATTCTGCATGGACAGAAATAGCTCCACCACCTTCGCACGATGTCATTAATGCTTACCCCTATCCCTGTTTCACCTCTGCTAGCATCGGGTAAGCCTGTGAATACTCTGCTCCGGCGTATGCTCTGATTCAAACCCTGGCTCGTTCACATCGCTCACCGTGTGCTCTTCTCCATGGCACCGGTGGTGTGAATTGATCCGAACGGTAGTCAAGCCTTGCTACTGTTCGATAACGCTTGGAAGGATTTACAAGATAATGGCTGGCTCACATTTGTACAGAGGTTTGAGGGTTTTAATCTGTTTGTTGCACAGCAGTTCGCCCTGACTTTTGATGGGTGTAGGGCCAATATAGGTGACATTCAGATTGAAATCAGTGAAGAGTTCATTAGCTCTGCCACAGGGTTAGCAACCACAGGCCAGCGATGGTTTAAAAACTCTAAAGTTGAGGAGGTGCCATGGCCACTACTGTTTGTCTCATGAAAGGTCACATCCTGTGACAGAGGTATGCCGATTTCCACGCTTAAACCAAGGTGGCATGATCTTTTGATAGTGGTTAAACAATTCGTGACCTGTGAGGGTCGGTATGGACTGGTTTTTCTTTATCACCTTCGAATGTTAATGAATTTCATGGGTTATCCATTGAACATGCCATTTTACTTCCAGCATAGCCTTTATAAAATGTCTAACAGGTTTAAACGAGAGAAGGTTGATAGTAGCTTGTTCCACCACGGCCTAATCAGACTCATCGTTGTTCACCACTTAAATCTTCACGGTGATAGTTGGCAAGCTTTTATCTCTCAAAATGGTTTTGCTGATACAAAGCCTATCCAAATTGACAAGCCTGTGGTTAGTGAAACTAAGGTCAAGCCACCCATGCCTTTCCATGTCCTACTGCCCTCTCCCAAACCCTCGGTCGACCCTGATATCGATCTACCCGACATCGTAATAGACAAGACAGAGGCTGTTAAAAATCCTGTGAGCAAAAAGGTCAAGGGAAACCCTACTGTCGACGGCAAAGGTAAAAAGAATGCTAGACTTATATCGAGACTTGCTAGGAATAAACCTAAACCTAATGTTGATCAGAAGCTTATAGTCCTCAGTGAAGATTCTGACTCTGATATCGAGCGCTTCTTGGTTAGTGAGTACCCTTACTCCCAAGGCTTGTGCTCTGATCCACCCTATGACTTCGTTTCTAAGTTACCCCCTTGCCTAAGGAACAATCCTAGCTACCCTGGGATCAAGCTACCTAATGAAACCCTCGGTGTTTTAAACAAACCCTCACCCACAATTTCGAAGCTTGGACAGTCATCGTGCGATCGATGTAATGTGTGGTTGGAATGCTACTATACAGACGTTCCCTTATTACAGTCCAAAATCAAATCGTTGGAAAACCAAGTTACAGTCTTGACAAGCCAAAGGGATAAGCTTCAAGCTAATGAAAACAAGCAGAAAACCACTGGTTCCATCGTATTTAGTAATGTCGAATCGGCTACAGCCTTCGTAAATTCCAAACTGTCATGACCAAGTTGTCTGCTCATCATCCAGGTATGAATTTCAATATCAACTTCATTATATGAATTTCTTGGATTAAGATAATGAATCAAATTTTGGTTTTCAAATAGCTCTGTTCATTGTTCGAAATGACTCTGTCGTGGTTTGATTGTCATAAACGGTTATGTTGGGGATCCTGTACATTGTTTTCGTTTTTCTAAAAATAAATGAAGTTATGATTTAGTTACATGATTTGGTCATGCCCAGTTTTAGCAATTGATTGGTTTTTCACTGGGTTTGATTCGTTTATCTGTTGGTTTGAGTTAACGAAATTAATGGTTTGTTTTCGATTAGATTTTGTTTGTATCTAACCTGAACAGGAGGTTTTTATGCTAAAATTAGAGCACGACTATGTTTTGATTTGATATGATTTCGTTGTCATTGGATCACATCGACCCTGATTTATTTTTTGTGATTTGATTTTTGAAACTATTTCATAGGATTGAATTGGTTTGATAATTACGATTTAGTCTATTAAATTAAAAAAAAAAAAGACTCTGTTTTGTCAACATTTCCGTTTGGATGTGGATTATATCTGACCTGTGTCGAAGAACTTTTTGCTATAATCATGGATTTGTGTTGATTCATAACGGCTGTAACAAACACAAACTGTTCGATTCGCTCTTGTTTCGATTGGATTGCTGCATATCTTGGGTTAACACGATTGTTTTTATGAGTTGGATTCGTTTCGAAAATAGACTTGATGCTGCTCTGTTGATTTCAATTTTCAAAATGAGTTTGTTAAACTCAGATCGACATATGTTATCTCTGTTGAATTATTATGAGAAGATTCGGTTAATATTCCATTTTGAAAGGAATTCAAGTAACGATTTTGTTGACTGTCAATCGATTTTGTTTTCCCCAATTGGCAATAACATAATTTGGATGAGTCTCATAGATCCTGTTATCAACCAATTAATTCTGTTATGATTTCGTTTGTATACCAGTTGTGATTTGATTCACTAATAGCATGGATCGTTTGTCATGTTTAATATAGCGCTATCAATTTGAGGAAACGATACTATCGATTTGGTTTGGATTCGAAGTGATCTTGTGGATAGATGAAGCTACTGTTGGTTTTGATTCCAATTGGTCTATGAATCGATTTCATTACTGTCGGTTATCCAATATGATTCTGTACACCCGATTTGGTGATAACAAATTAAACAGAGCATATCCATCTCTGTTATCATTTGATTTAGTTTGATTAATTTTCATACAAGTGTCGATTTGAATAAGGCTTTTAGCAATCAAATATCTTTTGATAGTTTGAATTTAATTATTTAAAATTTGAATTGATTTTAATACGATTTTGTGTTTGATTTAGACCAGCTACAGAATCGTAAGATTCTGTAGCTAGTCTTTAGAATTAGATTTTTATCATTTTCATTAACAAAATATCTTCTTAACTTATCCTTTTTTGACCTCTTGCAGGTACATTCGAATTGCATTGGACATGCTGTGGCAGTCTAGGAGATATTTGTGTGATATAGTTTGTTGTTAGTTTGAGTTAGATATAGAAACTTGGGATATTTTCCTAGATTTGTGTAAACAGTTTTGATAACTTCCACAGGGATGTTTTACCCTATGGAAAGTCTTTAAATACTTATTATTTTTTGTAATAAGGAGCATCCTCACTTGTGGGAGAACTAGGCTATGGATTTCTAATACAAACTGAGACAAGAGTTGATGTCTTGCTACAGCTTTTGCTTTCAATATATCAAACTTTTGTTTCAAGTTTATGCATGTCAGTTTGCAGTTGATTATAGACTACTTTAGCTATCATAGTCTATTGCAGGATGATATGATTTGATTAATGTGTTATCCATATCTGATCTCTTTCATTATTTAAAAAGTACAACAATTACTTTGTTTCAGTTAATGAATCACAAATTTCTGTTCTTCGTTAATTGAATCATTTCATATAGATCTTTGCATATAGGTTTATCTAACTGTGAAGATTTATAAATCATAAGATTGTTGTAATTTTTATGTCTTGTTTGTCCCGTAATCATATTTGAAGAGCACTGCAGCTTATTGTTTACGACAAGCTCCTGGATAATTCGGTGTGGGTTTCCTCCCTCCGATCAGCTAAGACAATCATTACACACAGGACAAACCTGGAGCGTTGCTTCAGGTCAGTTTGTTTTTTAGTACTTAATAGTTATTTGTTAGTATAGTTTAAGTAGTTTAGTTAAATTTATGTGTAGTTTAGATTTGTAGTTAGAGTTAGTATATTAGTTGTTAGTTTAGTTAGTTTTTGTTTTATTTCTTTTCATAAAATTATAAAATCAAAAAACAATAGCTCTCACTGTCTTAGGACAAAATGAAAATGAGTTTTTCAGGTTTTCATTCAAATCTGTAAATTGTTCATATTGTACATTTTGTGAATAAGATTTATTTCTGTTAATAGTTAGATAGTTGATTTCTTAGAGTTAGCATAGTATTAGATAGTAGATTGTATATAGAATAGTTAGATTTGTTTTAGTTTGTTTTAATAGTTGTTTTTAGTTAGATTAGTTAATTTAGAGTAGTTTTCTTTTTGTTTTCTTAGGACTTAGATCGGCTAACGGAGCTGCTAAACCTACCAGGGTGGGTTATCCCAAATGGCTTGGGTTATTAGACAACCCCAGACCGGATCCACTCTCCCAGTTGATGGATGATCAATTTCGCCCGTCAACAAATGGTGCTAGAAGGAGGGATTGAAATTAATTAATGGCACAAGGCGGTCGCAAGACTCCTCCACCACCTAATCGCTCACCTATAGTGACTAGAAGCCATTCAAATGATAATATTCCCCTTCAAACAACAACTACATCAACCGACGATCCACGGATCACAGTTGAGCCAGGAACCCCTAATCCTACAGGTGGTGACATACAAGAGATTGTCCGTCAATATCTTATAAGAACTCATAGTGCCTTGGCTCGTTTGAGGCAGCCTAACCATCCATTGGACCAACCTTTGGATTTCTTTGATATCAGAGAACAATTAGGAGGCACTGATCTCACTATGAATCCTACAGATCCAATCCTAAATCCTGCTGCAGGAGGATCTGGGATACCTCCTTCACCACCTCCATCATCTCCTTCCTCTTCTGGAGGAGATTCTTATGACGAAGGAAGTTCCCCTTCTCAGCCTTCCACACCCACTACACCAATGGAAAACTAGAACAACCCTGCTAGACCTTGGCTCGACCAGGATTCCGTAGCTATACCTGGAGCTCAGCATCCTTTACCTAAACACCCGGAGAAATGGCTTCCCAAGTTTGACCCTGACTCAAAACAGATCGCTGAAGATCAGATTAAAATTTTTATGTTAGCCATAAGACTCCACAATGTCGAACATGAAGACATTGTCTGTAGGTTGTTCCCCTATACTTTCGAGGGCAATGCATCCACATGGTACTTTTCCCAACAACCCCATACTATCGTGTCTTGGAAAAAGTTAGAGTCATTCTTTTTGGAAAAGTTCGGAGATGGTAAGCCTCCAGAAGTCCTAGTCATGTACCTTTCTAGCTTAAGAATGAACCCAAAAGAAAAAGTTAAAGACTTTAATCAAAGATTATTAAAACTTAAAAACTGAATCCCTATGGATTCCATGCCCGCCGAGAATCTTATAATAGCATACTACACTAAAGCTTTACATCAAAGTATAGCTATTTGGGTTAAAGGATTTAAGAAAGCCACATTGTTAGAATCCTTCGAGGAAGGCAGTCAGATTGAAAAAGACATACTTAGTCTTAAAGTCTCTACTAGAAACAAAATAGAGACTAGTTCTTCTTCCAAAAAGAAGATCGAAATCCTCCCAAGACCCACTCAAAGTAAAACACAACCTGAAAGCTCTGATTTAGAAAACTTAACTAAAGTTGTTCAAAAACTGTCAAATCAAGTTATAGACTTAAAAAGGATGACCGAAGAAGCTTCTTCGAGCAAAGGGCCTTACAAACCCCCATTTCGGAAGCCTTTTCCCACCAACCGACCTAGTCCAACCACCGAAGGCCTTAATCTAGAAAGTCTGCAATGTGCCCTTCAAACAATTCTAGAAGCCCAAGATAACCTGATGCCTCCTGAGATTCCTGAGGAGGTAGTTGACCAAGAGACATTTCAAGAAGAGGAGTCTTATCCAAACATTTTTGGACACTTCTCGGATAGCATCTTTCAAGCTAACTTCGAGACAGTACATCCCTATAATACCAGGAGTAAGACAACAAACAAACCTTCTTCCGAAAACACTACAACTTTGCCTCCAAAGCAATCTAAACCAGCTGAGACTAAACAGAGCGATGTGAACCCCAACTTAGATTATGATTTAGTTGAAGATCTTAAAAAGTTGAGAGCTAACATTTCTGTTTATGAGTTATTGAAATTTCCATTTCTGCTACAAAAAATGTTACAGAATATCTCAGAGAATGGCAAAAATGGTAATTCAAGCAGTAACAAGGTTGTGCAGAACAAAGTTCCCCAGAAGACTTCCACTAAAAACAATCTTGATCCTCAAGATAAAGGGAGCCTTCCTGTAGGTAATATAAATAATGTAAATAATGTAAATAACGTAGATAAAGTAGCTTTAGAAACCGCGAGTAAAAAGCCACAAACTACCACTCTTAGTACTCGCAAAAATGTACCTCCATTTTTGTTAACTTTCAAAATCTTTAATAGAAATGTGCACAATTGTATGGTAGACTCAGGAGCGTCATCCAATGTGATGCCATGGTCTGTATGCTAGAATATTAACGCCAAAGTTGAACCATCTACTTTAAAAATCATACAACTTGATCGGACCAATGTTAAAGTTATAGGAGAACTAAAGAATGTGCTTATTAGATTATCGTCTAACCCTTAACCCTAAGGTTCATCAAGTCATTGATATTATTGTTGTGGATATTCCAGAAGTGTATGGTTTGTTTTTAAGCAGGGACTGGTCGAAGCAGCTACATGGTTATTTCGTGACAGATTGGTCTCGTCTATGGCTTCCAGAGAATGGAAAGCCTAAAAAGATCAAGGTAAATCATGAACACTACCTTAAGTTCATGGTCACAGATTTAAATGATCCCAAACGAACCATTTACCCCTTCTGCTGATTCACCCGAAGTACAAGGAATGGACACCTTCTTCGGCAATTTCATGGCCGAGGCTTCAACTATCACCAATATAGAACAACAATCCGAGATTGTAGCATATATGCAGCCGACAGCGTCCACGCAACGGTCTCATGTACCCGATGGAAATCAAATTTGGTCTCTGTATTTTGACGGGTCAAAGTCCAAAGAAGGAGCTGGTGCAGGCTACATTATTATCGATCCGGTAGGTAACAAAACATTAATTTCATGTAGGTTAGAATTTGAATGTACTAATAACACTGCAGAATATGAGACTTTACTGCAAGGTCTCAGAAAAGCTTTAGATATGAACATTCAAAATTTGACCGTCTTTGGCGAATCTGAAATAGTGGTTAGACAAGTAAGATATTCTATCCACTGTATGTCTCCGCATCTTAAAAGCTACCAATCTAAGGTATGGAATTTAATGAATAAATTTTCTACTTTCAATATAAATTCTATTTCTAGATTGAATAACTCTGAAGCAGATCTATTAGCTAATGTAGCCTCTAAACTTCTTCCTGCAGAAGGCTTGTCCCCAGATGCATTTTCCGTTGAACTGTTGTTCCGGCCATCCGTTCTCGACAACATCACGAACTGGAGAGTCTTTGACGACGATCAACAGATTATTAAATTTCTGCACATGGAAGAAACTTTTCAAGGCGCAGTGATAGACGAACACATGCACGATGACAATTTGCACGATTTCATGGTAATACCAGATCCGAGAACTCTTGAATCCTCATCGTGCATGGTTAACTCGATCCCTAAATCCGTAGTTAGATTAGAGAAATTTTACGATCTTCAAGATAAATTCAAAAAATCGGTCAACTGTAAAACCAATAGTTCCTCATTATCTTATGAAAAAGTAAACTTAGAAACTAAGGACAATCCGCAGTGCATTAATCTAGGGGTAGGATGTTCTGAACAAGAAAAAATTGCATTTATTAAATTGTTCAAAAAATTTAAAGATGTCTTTGCATGGACGTATGATGACCTTAAAAATTTCGACCCTAATATCATACAACATGTCATTCCTATGAAGCCCCAAACCTTACCCTTTCAACAAAAATTGAGAAAAATGCACCCTAAGCTTGAACCGACCATTCAAAAAGAATTGAATAAAATCCTAAATGCTAAGATAATTTTTCCTATTAGGCACACTCAATGGGTTTCTAACCTTGTCCCAGTCTGGAAGAAAAGTGGGGAAATACGACTTTGCGTCGATTTATGGAACCTTAATAGAGCGTCTGATAAAGATAACTATCCTGTCCCACCCATGGAACATATCCTTCAACAGGTATCTGGTTCTGAGAGGCTATCCTTACTGGATGGTTTCTTGGGGTACAACCAAGTCCTGATGTCTCCACCAGACCAACTTAAAACTACCTTCCGTACCCCGTGCGGCACTTATGCTTATCGAAAAATGCCCTTTGGATTGATTAATTCCGGTGCCACTTTTCAGAGAGCAATGGACATTGCTTTCCAAGGCCTAATCAATCAGTCCATCGTAGTTTACTTAGATGATGTGACTGTATTTTCTAAAAATAAAAACGATCATCTAGCTCACTTACGAGTCATTCTACAATGATGTCGTAAATACAACATCTCCTTAAATCCTAAAAAAATCCATCTTTGCAGTAGAACAAGGTAAACTCTTGGGATTTATTGTGTCAAGCGAAGGGATGATTATCGACCCCGAAAGGACTCAAGTCATCACGAAACTTCCCCCTCCTACATCCAAAAAATCTATGCAGTCTTTCTTAGGCCAGATTAATTTTGTGAGAAGATTTGTCCCCAACTTCTCCAAAATGGTCAGACCCTTGCATAACCTAATTAAGAAAGACACCCAATATCACTGGGTACCCCTAGAAAATCAAGCTTTTAATGCAATAAAGAAGGACATAATGGACGCCCCGTCGCTCATGAGCCCCGATTTTTCTCAAGACTTTACACTCTACACTTTTGCTTCTGACCGTTCCTATGCTGCCGTCCTAACCCAAAAGAATGCCGAAAACAATGCAGTACCCATTGCCTTTATAAGCTTTGCTTTTAAAGGCACTGAACTTAATTACCCAGTGGTAGATCGGCAAGCCTACGTTGTTTTCAAAGTAGTCAAGCACTTCTAGTCCTATCTTTTGAAGTCAAGGACGAAAGTCATTTTCCCCTACCCAGCCGTCAGGAACCTGTTAGTGCAGAAGGAACTAGGTGAAAAGAGGGCTAACTGGGTCACCTCCTTGCCAGAGTATGACTTAGAAATCACCCCATCTCAGATAGTGAGAGGCCAAGGGTTATGCAAGTTAGTTGTTGATTCAGTAGCAGGACAGTAAGAAGAAAGCGATACGTCAAATCTAGGACAACACGATCAAAGTCTAATCTGTTGCGCACAAAACCGTGTCAGTGCTTGGTATGACGATATAATATTCTCTCTTGAACATGGGTCAGCCCCCCATCACTTGGATCCTGCTAAAATAAGAGCATTGAGATTAAAGTCTGCCTCCTTTCATCTGGTTAATGGTATCCTGTTTCGTCAAAGTTTTGACAACGTACTGATGCGCTGTCTTGAAAAAGACGAAGCATAAAAAGTCTTGCTAGAGTTGCATGCAGGAGAAGTTGGTGATCATTTTGGTGGTGACACCATTGCTCATAAGGTTTTAAGAGTCGGTTATTACTGGCCCACACTTTTTAGAGATGCCCATGCCTTGTGTCGTAAATGTATCATTTGTCAGAAAGCATCAGGGCAGTTACAAAAAACAGCCTTTCCTTTGTAGCCCGTTTCAGTAGACTCTCCTTTCCAGTAGTGGGGCCTTGATATCATAGGTCCAATCAACCCCCCGTCCTCACAACAACACAAGTTTATTGTGACAGCCACAGATTATTTTACCTAATGTTCTAAAGCTGCCGTGTTAAGAACTGTCAACACCAGTCAGGTAATTTCCTTTCTAAATTCGAATATTATCACTTGTTTTGGTATCCCTGACTGCTTAGTATTCGACAATGCTTCTTACTTTTCCTCTCTTGAGATGAGTGAGTTCGCTTTGGAAAAAGGAATTAAATTGAAGTATTCTGCTAGCTATTACCCTCAGGGAAATGGATTGGCAGAATCAACAAATTAGAACTTGATTAAAATCATCAAGAGAACGGTGGTTGCACTGTGGGATGATAGGGTAACACCAAAAGCTGTTGTGGGTAACTCCCCCTTTTCTTCTCGTTTATGGCAGAGAAGAAATTCTTCCACCTCAGATTCTTCTTCCTTCGCTACAGTTGTCACAGAAAATCCAAGAAGAAGATTGCCCCCCTTTGTTAAACTGAATTAACGATTTGATAAAGCTAGAAGAGGTAAGAGCCCAAGCTAAACATAAATTAGATCAGCATCAACTATTGGTTAAAAGCTGGTTTGATTCTAACTCTTCTTCTGATAGGAATTTCGAAGTGGGTGATCTCGTCTTGAAATGGGACAAACCACATGAGGGAAAGGGAGAGCACACAAAATTTCAAAACTTATGGCTTGGACCGTTTTTAATTGCTGAAAAGTTAGGTCCTAGTTCTTTTCGATTGCAAAATCTTTAAGGACAGCCTGACACCTATCCGGTGAATGGCCAAGCCTTGAAAAGATACTTTTCTTGACAACAACCCTTGTATACTATGTACATATTTTGCTTTTGTTTTCTTTTTGTTTTTGATCTTCCCTTTGAGTTTATCAGCTTGTGTTTTTTTTGAAATACACATACCTATGTAATGAGCTATTCAGACAAAGAAAAGAGAAAATTCCTTCACTGAAATAACTACTAAGAAAATTGTATAAACATCAATGGTATATCTCTGAAATTTATATCTGTGTTGGCAAAAAGTCTATTGTTTGAAAGAAGTTGACTGATTTCGATCTCTGAGTAAAGATTGTCATGATCATCTATTATCTTTTTACATTGTCCCTATTCCTTAAGGGAATGACTCAAAAGATGTCTCCCTACCTTAGGAAGTTGTTTTTGTAAAAGAAACATCTCTGGATCTTAATAAAGGACAGTGCTAAATTTTTTTGATGAGGTCTAAAAAAAATATGTTAAAATATCATGATTTTCAGCGTCACCCCGCTCAACTATATATCTTTGAAGAAAAAACAAAATAAATTATTAATAGAGCTGTGGGAAGTGATTGTAAACCCACTAGGATTCTAAACAGGTCTACTGGCAGTGGGTAAATGCATGCATGATTCCAAGACAACTTTGCCGGGCTACTGAACAGGCCCGCTGGTAGTGAAGCAATGTCGGGTATATGAAAATTTGCAAATAAGGAACCTCTTAACCATAAAATGTCCTTTATTCTGATCTGGAACTTCTTGGCAGGATACAGATGTCAGAGTGGGTTAAATGGCAACCCTGTCGAGGCTATGGATGCCTACTGGCAGCAGTGGCTCTGTCAATAGTATTGGAGATTTTATCTTTAATATCGTGACTCGCTGGTCTTAATATTGCTATCTGTTTTCATCTTTTAAGACACTGTTGGAATAGTTGGTTAATGATGATGTTTATATGATTTTCTGGTTGTCATTTTTGAGTTAGAATTATCTTTGTTGTCCTAATCTGAATTTGTTCTTTTGGAAGAGATAACTGCTTCTACCAGCGTGTCACCATTGTTGGAAGCCAATTCACATTTTCTACTGTTCTTATAAGCTGCCTACACCAATGTTTTGCAAACTGTAATTTTTCGTCGCAATTCTCAAATAAACGACACTTTTATTTTTGCGCTATTTACACACTTATCTTTGTTCTTGTTTTCACGAATGTAAGCGTGAAAACTTGGTCTTTCAAAGTCGCATTGAAATGTTCACTGAATTGTTGTTATCATTCTTGTCGATATGCCCATTGTGTTTATATTTTACTTATCATTATGCAGTTGGAAAAACCCATTTGATCTGTACTCATTTGACATTCCTTAATTGATTATGTAATTTCGTTTCATGAGTGATTGAGTTGTGATGCATTGGCAATTGGATCTACATGTTATTTGATCAATTCACTTGGCATATTGATTATATGAAAAAGCTTTGGTGTTATGGTTTAAACCCTTGGTGTGAATCGTTTCTTGCAATGCTTGGTATTGGTTTCGATTTGTGTGTTTGGTTTTAAAACTATGGCATAACTTTTGATTGCGCAAATGGTTCATCCACTTACTAAAGGTTTCGATTGATTGATCAAAGTGGCATAGTTGTAACAAATATGTGTTGTGATTTGAATAGTTGAAAGCGTCGACGGTTGTACCATGGTAATGACTATTCTGCATGAACATAAATAGCTCCACCACCTTTGCACGATGTCATTAATGCTTACCCCTATCCCTGTTTCACCTCTGCTAGCATCGAGTAAGCCTGTGAATACTCTACTCCGGCGTATGCTATGATTCAAACCCTGGCTCGTTCACATCGCTCACCGTGTGCTCTTCTCCATGGCACCGGTGGTGCGAATTGAGCCGAACGGTAGTCAAGCCTTGCTATTGTTTGATAACACCTAGAAAGATTTACAAGATAATGGTTGGCTCACGTTTTTACAGAGGTTTGAGGGTTTTAATCTGTTTGTTGCACAATAGTTCGCCCTGAATTTTGATGGGTGTAGGGCCAAGATAGGTGACATTCAGCTTGAAATCAGTGAAGAGTTCATTAGCTCTGCCACAGGGTTAGTAGCCACGGGCCAGCGATGGTTTAAAAACTCTAAAGTTGAGGAGGTTCCATGGCCACTACTGTTCGTCTCACGAAAGGTTACATCCTGTGACAGAGGTATGTCGATTTCCACGCTTAAACCAAGGTGGCATGATCTTTTGATAGTGGTTAAACAATTCGTGACTTGTGAAGGTCGGTATGGGCTAGTTTTTCTTTATCACCTTCGACTGTTAATGAATTTCATGGGTTATCCATTGAACATGCCATTTTACTTCCAACATAGCCTTTATAAAATGGCTAAGAGGTTTAAATGAGAGAAGGCCGATAATAGCTTGTTCCACCATGGCCCAATCAGACTCATCGTTGTTCACCACTTAAATCTTCACGGTGATAGTTGGCAAGCTTTTATCTCTCGAAATGGTTTTGCTGATACAGAGCCTGTCCAAATTGACAAGCCCGTGGTTAGTGAAACTAAGGTCGAGCCACCCATGCCTTTCCATGTCCTACTGCCCTCTCCCAAACCCTCAGTCGACCCTGATATCGATCTACCCGACATCGTAATAGACAAGACAGAGGATGTTAAAAATCCTGTGAGAAAAAAGGTCAAGGGAAACCCTACTGTCGACGAAAAAGGTAAAAATAATGCTCGACTTATATTGATACTTGCTAGGAATAAACCTAAACCTAATGTTGATCAGAAGCCTATAGTCCTCAGTGAAGATCCTGACTCTGATATCGAGCGCTTCTTGGTTAGTGAGTAACCTTACTCCCAAGGCTTGTGCTCCGAGCCACCCTATGACTTCGTTTCTAAGTTACCCCCTTGCCTAAGGAACAATCCTAGCTACCCTGGGATCAAGCTACCTAATGAAACCCTCGACGTTTTAAACAAACCCTCACCCGCAATTTCGAAGCCTGGACATTCGTCGTGCGACCAATGCAATGTGTGGTTGGAACGCTACTATACAGACGTTCCCTTATTACAGTCCAAAATCAAATCGTTGGAAAACCAAGTTACAGTCTTGACAAGCCAAAGGGATAGGCTTCAAGCTAATGACAGCAAGAAGAAAACCACTGGTTCCATCGTATTTAGGAATGTCGAATCGGCTATAGCCTTCGTAAATTCCAAACTATCATGACCAAGTTGTCTGCTCATCATCCAGGTATGAATTTCAATATCAACTCCGTTATATGAATTGCTTGGATTAATATAATGAATTGTGTTTTGGTTTTCAAATAGCTCTGTTCATTGTTCGAAATGACTCTGTCATGGTTTGATTGTCATAAACGGTTATGTTGGGGATCCTGTACATTGTTTTCCTTTTTCTAAAAATAAATGAAGTTATGATTTAGTTACATGATTTGGTCGTGCCCAGTTTTAGCAATTGATTGGTTTTTCACTGGGTTTGATTCGTTTATCTGTTGGTTTGAGTTAACGAAATTAATGGTTTTTTTTCGATTAGATTTTGTTTGTATCTAACCTGAACAGAAGGTTTTTATGCTAAAATTAGAGCACGACTATGTTTTGATTTGATATGATTTCGTTGTGGTTGGATCACATCAACCCTAATTTAGTTTTTATGATTTGATTTTTGAAACGATTTCATAGGATTGAATTGGTTTGATAATTACGATTTAGTCTATTAAATTAAAAAAAAAAAGACTCTGTTTTTTCAACATTTCCGTTTGGATGTGGATTATATCTGACCTGTGTCGAAGATCTTTTCGCTATAATCATGGATTTGTGTTGATTCATAACGGCTGTAACAAACACAAACTGTTCGATTCTCTCTTGTTTCAATTGGATTGCTGCGTATCTTGGGTTAGCACGATTGTTTTTATGAGTTGGATTCGTTTCGAAAATAGACTTGATGCTGCTCTGTTGATTTCAATTTTCAAAATGAGTTTGTTAAACTCAGATCGACATATGTTATCTTTGTTGAATTATTATGAGAAGATTCGGTTAATATTCCATTTTGAAATGAATTCAAGTAACGATTTCGTTGACTGTCAATCGATTTTGTTTTCCCAATTGGCAATAACATAATTTGGATGAGTCTCATAGATTCTGTTATCAACCGATTAATTCTGTTATGATTTTGTTTGTATACCAGTTGTGATTTGATTCGCTAATAGCATGGATCATTTGTCATGTTTAATATAGCGCTATCAATTTGAGGAAACGATACTATCGATTTGGTTTGGATTCGAAGTGATCTTGTGGATAGGTGAAGCTACTGTTGGTTTTGATTCCAATTGGTCTATGAATCGATTTCATTACTGTCGGTTATCCAATATGATTCTGTACACCCGATTTGGTGATAACGAATTAAACAGAGCATATCCATCTCTATTATCATTTGATTTAGTTTGATTAATTTTCATACAAGTGTCGATTTGAATAAGGCTTTTAGCAATCAAATATCTTTTGATAGTTTGAATTTAATTATTTAAAATTTGAATTGATTTTAATACGATTCTGTGTTTGATTTAGACCAACTACAGAATCGTAAGATTCTGTAGCTAGT
>JASDQU010205171.1:0-12409 GCA_032191745.1 Picea mariana
ACATGAAAATATAAATAAGAGGCAAGCGTCTCTCATTCAAATACACTTGAGAATATTGAATATCTAGAAGTGACTAAGGTAACCAAAGGAGATCTAAGGCGAATTTCATAGGGAAGGTGAAGTAAAGAAGACCGAAATTCAAGGGAGGATAAATTCTTTTGATGATGCTTTCTAAGGTATGTTATTTACAGGTCATCTCACCATTTTCACAATAACTTTTTTTCTAGAATGATTCAGATAGTGAAATCTGGAGACCATTTAGTAAACATATCCAAGTAATTGTGATACAAATTTTAGATTGTGGATCATTTTATTTTGGGAGTTACACTCCGTGGAAAATAGGGTTTGTGGCTAGTCCTGAAACTAGTCTAAAACATGTGTTTCGGGTAAAAATGTCATAACTTCTTCATAACATATAAAAATTAAGTAAGACCAAACGTATTGGTTAGAGTACAATATGTAGTATGTTTTGTATCATTTTCAGATCTACACAACAAACATTCTGTGAAGGGCATTCTCTACAAGTTCGATCTCTAGAATAAGCCATAATTAAGCAAGGTATGCCATTTTTTCTATAACTCATTTTCTAGGAGGTTCCAAGAAGTGAAACCTGGAGAAATTGCAGATAAGACATTGAAGAACACTGTGTACTATTTTTATACCTTTATTCATTACAAGTACATAGTTATTATTATTGAAAGTTAGGGTTGTTGACTAATCCAAAACTAGTCACGTGAGACTAAAGTAAAATTTGATGAAAATGCTAGTCTCTTGTTAAGGAAGGTTTGCAAGTATGTGATCATATACACTAGGTTTGTTATAGAGTTACAAATCAGATTTGGATGATGAAATTGATGAGGGCTTGTTGTTGAGGTTGAGGTACATGTTGATGCATGGTTCAGGTTATTGGTACATGTTGTTTGGTGCAGGTTGATTGGTACAATTTGAAAGTGATAGGTTGAAAGTGGGAGTGGTTGATTCAGTGAAAGTGACATATTGTCTACATTTGGCATTTATATTTTAGGGTGGTTGGGTGGGGAAATGACATGTGGTTGTAGCCACCTTCCGGTTATAGTTGGAGAACATAGGGGGTTGTAGCCTCCTTCTAGTTGTAGCTAGAGAATTGTGGAGTTGGAGCTTCCCTTAGGTTGTAGCCTGAAAAACTAGGGGGTTGGAGCCTCCTTCCAGTTGCATCTAGAAAACAAAGGAAGTTGGTGCTTCCAATGAATGTAATCCTTAAATACATATAAGAAAACACATTATGTGGTTTTCTCCCTCTTTGGGTTTCCACATAAAAACACTAGTGTGTTGTGTATGATTTCTCATTTGTTCATTGTTTATTTACTCTGCAACTATTGGATGATAATGCTACACTGATATAACACTTGCATTTTATGGTTAAAAAGGATTATATTGCTCTATTACTAATTCACCCCCCCTCTCAGTAATCCAACACTTGGTCTTGTTTTTTATCCTTCCAACTACTTGAAATAGGATATGAACATCAAGTGACTTTGCTTGTGCCAAGGATTCAACATACATGTGTAAGAATACATCCACCAATTCAACCAATTGCAAATTCTTCTCAGCATCATTGATCTAGTTGATAAACTTGTCCTTAAGTTTAAAAGTGGATTGTAGGAACATTTGTATTGAGAGTTGAAGTACATGAAAATCACCACACTTTATGATGCATAAAATCAAACATGGTTCATCGAAGAAAATTTTCCAAATAGGCACAAAATTCAACAACTTTCATCATCCTCCAGTGTTTCTAGATCTACACCTTTAAAACCTACTCCTTTTCCTACTATAGGGTCATCTTGTTTTAAATTGAAAGAGAAAAATTTGATTGTATAGTGTAATAATGATGAAGACAATGATGATCCCATTAAGGTATCTAGTGAAGACAATATTTATGAAGGGGACTCAATAAAGTCACCTTGGTACAACACTGCACTCCTCTAAAAGCTCGAGATGGTTTATTTATCACATGTGCACATCTCTCCCATGATTTCTATTTGATTGCCGAATTTGTCATCGATAAACTCCACTTGCAAGTGGACCCTCATTCTATTCCTTATGCACATGGATGGAAGGATCATGGTTCCTGAATCCCATATTGCACATACATGCACCGTCTCATTTGCTTTTAGTCCTAAATTTGTGGACAAAGTCATTTGTGATGCGAATGATATGGATTGTTGCTTGACCGACCTTATTAGTATGATCGTAAGGCCTAGTATCATGCATTAAACAATGCCTATGTGGATGACCATTTTGGTCATCATTTTCTCTAGTCAACAAAGCATTACCAGACTTCCCTTTATTAAAAAAAACATTTTCACAGAATCTTCCACGCTCTCGCTAAGAATCTACTCTACATTTTCAAGTTGATGCAATGCTTGACGAAATCATCATGCCTCCTGACCAGAACCCTTTTCCAACTCCTCACATTGTTCATGCTGTCGTATTCTGCACATTGTCGTGATTATTTTGAACCTTAATATATCACTCTACCTCACCTTATCTACCCAACCTTCTCATAAAAAGAGTGGATAAATTTAAGAAAGATTGATTAGGACCATTTTATATCTCTTTATTAAAACATTATTCACTTTTCCAAGTATTCATTATACCATGCATGCATTTAACTTTGTTCCATGCCCAAAAGAAAAGATATATTATTATGTCTTATCATTGTTTTCCATGTTCTTTTCTACATATTTATTACCCTAAAACAAAAATTAGCTCTCACTTTGCGTTGGGATTAATAAAGTTCACAAACCCAATATACTACCTTATGTTTTCATGACCCACTTTACCAAAAGGGCGGCTTTGATACATTTTGACTCAATAAGGAGTGATATTTGGAGCTAGATGATGAAATGACAAATGGCAAATGAAAGCATCAAAAGTGACTACGGTACGGGGTTTCAATGTGAAATAATGTCAACAATTTGTGTTTTTCCTCTTGGAAAATATTATAGATGTATTAAGCGATCATCAAGAACGTGATAAACTTATTTTTTTTTAAAGATGTCAAGTACTATTATAAACGTTTATTGAAGCATTATATTCAATTTGATTAGAAATGAGAAAGGCATTTGGGATTGAGCTCCAAAATAGAAGCTTGACCTGGATAATTAAATTAACACGGAGTGTCATTTGTCATTAAATTGTTGTATCTTTTGTTGGGAATAAAATTGCCTCCCAAAAGAAAGCGAGTGCACTCAAATTCACTTGATGGTAATAGCATGCTTAAAAGTATATGAACGGTGACATTGCATGGCTATAAGCATGGATGGTGCAAAAACATGGTGACATCGCATGGCTATGGCCTTGAAGAGTTAGAGGCCATCAATGCTCCTTGCAAGAATAATGGGCATGACTCTACAACAACAGTAATTGTATAATTATATAGGCGATGCGTATGCTTGGCGGACCTTATTAGTTGAAGGCCCAATATCATGTATTAAACAACACCTATGTTGATGACCATTTTGGTCATCATTTTTTAGATGAAAAATAATTTCCAAGCTTCCCCTCTATTAAAGAATTTAATTTCACGGAATCTTTCACGCCCTCGCTAAGAATCTGTTCTACATTTTTAAGTTGACGCAATGCTTGGTGAAATCATCATGCCTCTTGACCATAACCCTTTCCAACTCTTACAATATTCACACTGTCGTATTCTACAAATTGACACGATTATTTTGAACCCTCATATATCACTCTACCTCACCTTATCTACCCAAACTTCTAATTTAAGAAATATTGGTTATGGCCATTTTATATCTCTTTATTAAAACGTTATTCACTTTCGCAAGTATTCATCATACCATGCATGCATGCATTTAAGTTTTTTTTAAAGTTACGATTATCCAATGCCAAAACAAGAGCAAGAATAGAGTTAACCAAAGAAAGTATTGAATTATAATATGATAATATGTGCTCATAATTTGGGCCAACATATCCTTTACCAAAAGGGCGGATTTGATACATTCTGACTCAATAAAAAATGATATTTGGAGCTAGATGATGAAATGACAAATGGAAAATAAAAGCAACAAAACTTACTGAAGGGGTTTACAATATGAAATAATGTCAACAACTTGTATTAAGAGATCATCAAGAACGTATTAAGCAATCCTCAAGAACGTGATAAACATGATTTTTTAAAGATGTCAAGTACTATTATAAATTTTTATTGAAGCATTATCTTGATTCGATTGGACATCAGAAAGGCATTTGGGACATCCAGAGAAGCTTGACCTAGATAATTAAATTAACACTGTGTCATTTGTCATTAAACTGGTGTATATTTTGTTGTGAATAAAATTGCTTCCCAAAAGAAAGCTAGTGCACTCAAATTCACTTGATGGTAATAACATGCTTCAAAGTATATGAACGGTGACATCGCAAGTTATGATTCTACAACAGCAATAATTATATAGGCGGTGCTTATGCTTCCACAAAATCCAAGAAACTTGATAAAGACTCAAGCTAAGTTGACACAGTATTGCCCAAAGGAATCCAACTTACAAAAATCCTATGATAATGACGTCCTTGATACCTGCTTAGCGACCAAGCAGAGTCGAGCTATGAAGATCACACAGCTGGAAGTTTCACAATACATATACAATGGAATATTGAAAAGAGAAAAAGTTCATCCCCCGTGGCGTCTCCATTGACTGCTCTCCTTATTCCAAGAAAACAAGTTTGCACAATTATTTTGACACTTGATCCACAAATTCTCAAAACACCAATAGAAATTAATATGAGATAAATAATAAGATGTTCTAACTGTTTTTAATAGAGACGGTTCAAGTCGGTTGGCTTTAGTTCGTTGAAGGTAAAACAACCCTAACTACTAGAATGGTCCATCAAACATTATAAAACGAACAGCAAGCGGCCATCCTAAGGGGGGAAAATTGTGTGTGTTTGTGTGAGAGAGAGAGGTATGCTTGGAGCATTGTGAAGTTATTTTTTCCTTTGTCATACTTTTATACTACATTTTTATCTTCCTCATATTTTTATACTCCATTTGTTTCTCCATAGAGGTTGATGAAGTTGTTGATATCAGGGAGTGTCTTGTAAGTGGAAGGAGGGAGCAAAGCAGGGTTAAGTTTGGGTTGTGTTTCTAAGGTAATCTATTTATTTGTTTAAGTTTGTTGTAATTTAAGTCGTTAAAAATCCGACTTGTTTCTCTTCTTTGTTTTCTTTTGCACTTGATTATTCATTGTATGAAGTAACATACCATGGTGGATAATTAAAGACAAGAACTCTAGTCCAAGCTCTCGCAGGAGCTTGAAAGTTTCATTAAAATCTATGAAAATGTTTGGAGTTTCATTTAAATAAAATATTACTTCTCATGCTCAGAAATACTTTATTTTCTATTCTAAGTTCCACTTTTCTTCATTTTCATTTAAGCAATATTCAGAAAATATAAAAATACAAATTAAAATGAATTGTTACTCTGTAATTTTTATGTATATTATATTTTTATTTATTTTCTTTTTATTAGTTTAATTTTCTTAAATTAAATAATACATTTAAAAGAAAATAGAAAAATAGCATTCATTTCACTAATTTTAACATTAAAACAAAAAAAGACTCATTATAACATGTTTAATGTTTTTAGGTTATGTAAATATTAACACATTAGTTATATTATTGTTTACAACAATTTTCTTCCTAAATACTCTTATTTCAATTGTTTACTAAGAATTATATTTTATACAAAATCAAAAATACAAAGCAATTTTCATTTGTATATAATCTTTATCTTTTATTTTTCTTTTATTTTGTAAGTTTAACTTTTATTTCCTTAAATTATTTATTGACAATATATTTTAAATGGAAATCAAATGTTCATTACAAATAATCGTATGGTTTTGTAATAATCAATCATTAAAGGTGAGTGCACGAAGTTCATGGCCAAAAAAGTGGCAAGCAGGTAAGTAGGAACACATGTGCATTCTTAGAAACGTGCACATGTTCCTAAACCTATAGATTTGGAAGTGGTCGGACCACCATGAGGCTTGCCACGTAGGTTTAGTGGTAGGAACGTGTGCATGTTCCTAAGAGCACATGTGTGTTCCTAAGAACGTGTGCGCATTCCTACTGTTAAACATTTTTAAAGGGTCGTGAGCATGATTTGTGCTCATTGTGCACAAATTGCACTCACGTTTTTACTATCACTCAGCAAATAAAGAGGATATAGAAAGGAGAAACAAAGGGAGGATCTTTCCACTGTATCCAAGTATGTTTGATTTATCTTATGTTTAACCCAATTTAGTATTTTGCTCCCAAGAATCTAAATTAAAAAAAAAATTGTAATTTTGTATTTATATTAAAAAAACCAACCTAATTTACATGCCATGGCTTTTAAATTGCAACATATATAATAAAATAGAACCTCAAGACAATGTAAACCGCTCAAAAGAAAACCAGGAAGATCAAAACCCCAACCCACCACAACCACCCAATGTAAACACACAAATTGATGAGGGGTTAGTTATATTAAGAACCCTTGAGGAACAATTAAGGGACACTAGAGAGCCTAGCAGAGTCTCCTTGGCCACGGAGTCTCCTTGGCCACTTATTTGGACATCATTGTGAAGTCCATTGCAAGTGCCCAAGGAAAATTGACCTCTATTTATTATTATAGGGAAAGAATGTATGAGTACTATAGCATTGGTTTGGATAGAAACCAAGTCAAAGAACTGGGCTTTTCAAAACAATGGATATTGTCTATTTTTAGGGATCGTAGAAATGGAAAAGAAATACCATTGACCAAGAAACGCATCTCCATTGACCGGTGCATCCATCCCAAGATTAGTCAAAACTGGATGGATATGTGATATATGGTTTTTGATAAAACTCCCTGCAATAACAGGGAGATTCCTTTATATTTTATGAGAAAAAGTATGGGATGAATTTATTTTTGGTAAGCATGTCAATTACTTTGACATTGGTGACTTTCAGGGGGTGGGTTGAGGGTCCTTACAGGACCAAGATCATGGCAGGCATGACCCCATGTTAGCTCCTCGTCCCCACAGATGAAGGCCTGACCCCCCTACCCAACATCCTCCTGTTGCATAGAGCTTGCAACATGTACAACTAGTCATTTCATCATTGACTTGTATCCTAGTGCAACACGGTAGCTTTGTTGCACTATCTCGGCAGGAGATTCCTGCCAATGACATTGATAGAGGGGTTGGAGCTTCAACATGCACAGGACAGTACAGTGAGGAGACGCCACATGGACATAGTAGTCTTCCATATGAACCTCACAGATGATCGAGTTGTGGACATACATGCTATGGGCTTATAGAGCCCAATGGACATCATAGATTCATGGAGGAGGTTAGTATCTTAACCCTCTCTATGTTCTTCATCGTTATATACTTATTTTGTATTTTGTGTATTTATATTTATATTTAAATGTATGTTGTTTTGCAATTGGCATGTCTGAGCAGTAGGTCCTCTACATCGATGGATGCATCAATGCATAGCCCCACCACAGATGAAACAATATAGGCATATTTTTCATTGGGTGCACCCCACACATAGGTATGTATCACATTTGATAAATTCACCATAGTCATTTCTTTATTTTATGGCATCCTCAAATTTTTAATGTTCTAGTGTTTCTATAGGATTTGGGACTAGGCGATGTCGGGTGGGGCTGGGGGGAATAATAGAGAAAACATAATGGGTGATTTCCATCTGGGATAGACAAGTGACCCGCATCACAGGTATCATGTGTGGAGTTAAATATCATATAACTCTCAAATTGTTTGTGTTTATGTTTTTGAATTTTACTATTTGGTACTAATAGTTCAATATTATTAATATGTATGCAGGATGCAGATATATTTTCTAGCTATAGTACTATTGAACTCTCTAGGAACCTAGGCGTTGCTTCTAGGTTACCTTTATCCATGCCTAGGGAGTTGCAATCACTTGTACAGACTATGAGGGTCCATCGTAGTCCACCCTCAGCACTAGTCTTATTGCATGCATCCTCAGTGGATTCACATGTAGGGAACCCATCCACACCACATGTATGTCACCCACTCCCACCACCATTTCCATCGATCCCATTGACCGAGACTGCCACAGTAGAGGTTGTCTCAGAGCGGGTTGTACAACCTAGTGCTCCATATTCCAATGAATCTCCATCGAGGACTGAGATATTCACGGTGATATAATGCATTGATGATAATTTTTATGTTTCATGAATTTGATTTTACGCATATTTGTTTAATTTTCTTGACTTGATCCTTGTAATTGATGCAGGATGGCATCACAGAGAGATTTGAGTCACGAAGGAGGGCAACACCCTCATGATTGACAGTAGCATATGCGGTGAGTTGTCTTAGGTTAAATTAAAAAGTATCATTTTGTATGTCTATTAATTCATTGAGGAAGAAAACTTATAACGTTGTTTGTTCTTTGTGCAATCTCCAGAGCATTCGAAGCACTCCCAGGCCTAGAACCTCTCGAGGTGCTTCCTCAAGCAAGAGAAGAAAGATAGATTTCCAGGATGCTCCTGGGAGTGGCGACGATGGCAGTGGTCAATGATTGAGAAAGTACTACCATTTTGTATATAGGCCACCATATGGATGTTTTTTTTATGTTAGGGCACTTGTTGTCGCTTTGTATATTGGGCACGAGTTGTCATTTTGTAAAAAATGTACAATTTATACGATGTTGAATGTATATGTATATATATATATATATATATATATATATATATTTCATGGCACGTTTTTTTATGAATCTCATTGTTTCTGCATTTTATGTTGATGAATATATGAATTTCAAAGTGTTTGAATTCCAAAGTGAATGAATTTTATGTGTATTAATCCCTTGATTTTTTTTCTAAAGTGGTTATAAATACTTGCATTACGCATTAAGGAATATCTTATGGTGGAAAAAATTGTGAAGTGCTAAATCCATAATCAATCAATGGTTCTCAAGTAGCATTGCTTGCTAATCAACCATGTATCTCTACATCATCGATAGATCATTCATTCTGAATTATTTGCATAATGTTGTGGATATCCATATTCTAACTCACAACCAACAATATGTACTACCTCTTGAATTATCTCCATCTAAATCCAATGAAAATCCACACTCAAATAGTGGTCACTTGAAAATATTGTGACCTAAAAAATGGCAAATTATAATAATTTATTAGAAATAAATTTTCTAATTTATTTTCTACATAATTGTAAATCACTTAACAATCTCAGCTCAATGTTATGTCAAATTAACCTCCATAACTAGTACTATAATTACTCAATTACGAAGATGACATAAGCTAAAATTCAATTATGCAAGTACAAAACATTTGGACAGCCCAAACACTTCATATATATTTAGAATATGAAGTACATGCACCTAYGAATATCTTATCAGGGGTTGTTAGAAGTCGGGCTCTTCAAACCCTAGMGATGGAAATTGTAAGATAGCATTAGACAATAACCCACCCATTAGAGATCATCAACAAGGTAGCAYACACAATGGTAAGTCCTTTTTGGAACCYAGATTTGTATCCCACACTTGCACAAGATCAACTCCCTCTATCTTCTCGATAACAAGCACATTAGGTAGCACTAAAGTTTTCAAATGCCACAAAACCCTAACTTATTCTCTTACCAGAGCTACATGATAAAAGTCTATCTTTTCTCGTCTAGGTATAAGTCCTATTATTCCTAGTCTCCTTAGGACAAAACCTTGACCCTAGTCTTCCTTTGGAATTCCTTTGAGAAGCCTAGTCGTTAGTTTCTTAGTTGATTCAATCCATAATTTGACCATTGTCTAGGGAACACACATTATTCCCCTCTTTCTATGCATGACATATATAAAATCATTTGATTTATGTGTAACCCTTCATAAATGCCAAAAATTCTATTCAATGACTCATTAATGCACTCGTGTTTGTTTAGAGTRTGTAGTGGGTATATGTAAATTTTGTTAAACCCGTCAATTATTAATAACATTTATTTAGTCTTCCATGATGTCCACTAAACTTGTTTACTTTGATCAATAGAATGAGAGAGTTAACATGGAAACTAGATCTGAGAACGGGTATCATTTTCCACCTACAAATAAAGGTTTTGATGTTGCATTTCATGACACACCATAGAAAGTAATGCTATGCTACCAAAATTCCTCTAGGGAGACTTGAAACCATTATTCTTTTCCCTTCACCATCTATGAGAGTTTATTGCACATTCCTACCCAATTTTGGGGTTAGAGCACAAAAGGAGACAAAGGACCCTCCCAAACCCAATCCCACAAATTTTCCATGCCATGCCATGCCATGTCATGCCTTGCCTAAATCAACCAGTTTAATACGTAAATGAAATTTTTTTATACATAAATAATGCTTGTACTCAATGAACAAGTTTAATACGTAAAAGTTACAATAAAAGGATTTATTAAGCATTTAATTCTACAACTTGTTATCCCATATATCTTAGATAAAAATACTTGCATGAGAATTTCAATGTCATAACATAAGCTCTCTTTATTCATATATCGAAGGTATCTTCATAGTTGTCAAGCATGGATTATCATAATTAATAGGATTTACCTACACCAACACCTATATCTAGAGCTAGACCTTTCCTGGCATTGCAATTTCATGCCATGTTTATCCTTGTCATGTCTTATCTTTGATTGCCTTGCCTTGCCTTGATTTTCCTTTCCTTTCATTTCCTTGCTTTTCCTTGCATTTCCATACCAACATGTCCTTGAATGGCTTGAGGAGGTGAGTTGAAACTTGTGATAAAACTGAAATCGAGACTCGGATGGGCGAACCATCGGTTGCATTGGATCTGGAGCACCAGGTTTCAGCTATTGGGGCCCCTCTGCTATCATTTCATCGACCGAAAAATCGTTTGTTGGAGAATCTCTAGCACTAGGGTTTTGCTCAATGAGTCATAGTGCAATTTCTGAAGAGGAGGTTGATTTTCAAGAACACTATGTCAGGAATTTGTGGGTACTATAGTCGCATGGGCCTTGGCCAAAAATACTTGTGGGAGCTTACGGAACTCAGTTATCCTGCTCAGTTTGGATTTTATGCCACCAGACCAAATTGGCCACATGTCCCTTAATGGCTTAAGGAGGCGAGTTGCAAATATTGATAAAACTCAAACCGAGACTCAAATGGATGAAATTTCAGTTGCATTGGATCCATAGCACTGGGTTTCAACTAGTGGGGTCCCTCTGATGTCATTTCGTCGACCGCAAAACAATTTGTTGGAGTATTTCCGACACTAGGGTTTTTCTCAATGAGGCATAGTGCAATTTCTGAAGAGGGAGTCGGTTTTCAAGAACATTGTGTCGGGTATTTTTGGGTAGTGTAGTCGTTGCACCTTGGCCAAATAGACTTATAGGAGCTTACAGAACTCTTTTATGATGATCGGTTTGGATTTTATGCCCCCGTAACAAATTTGCCACATGTCCCTGAATGGCTTGAGGAGGTGAGTTGTAACTTGCGATAAAAATCAAGCCGAGACTTGGATGGATGAATCGTCAGTTGCATTTGATCCAAAGCACCAAGTTTCAGCTAGTGGGGCCCCTCTGCTATCATTTCGTCAACCAGAAAACCGTTTGTTGGAGTATCTTCCGCACTAGGGTTTTGCTCAATGAGTCATAGTGCAATTTCTGAAGAGGAGGTCAATTTTCAAGAACACTATGTCAGGAATTTGTGGGTAGTGTATTCATTTGGGCCTTGGCCAAACAGACTTGTGGGATCTTACGGAACTCCGTTATGCTGCTCGTTTTGGATTTTATTGGCCACATGTCCTTGAATGGATTGAGGAGGTGAGTTGAAACTCGTGATAAAATTCAAATCGGAACTCGGATGGATGAATTGTCAGTGGCATTGGATCCAGAGCACCGGGTTTTATCTAGTGGGGCCCCTCCATTGTCATTATGTTGACCAAAAAACAATTTGTTAGAGTATCTCCTAAACTAGCGTTTTGCTCAATGAGGCATAGCGCAATTTCTGAAGAGGAGGTCGATTTTCAAGAACACTTTGTCGGGAGTTTGTGGGTAGTGTAGTCGAGTGGGCCTTGGACAAACTGACTTGTGGGAGCTTATGGAACTCTGTTATGCTGCTTGGTTTGGATTTTATGTCCCCAGACCAAATTGGCCACATGTCCCTGAATGGCTTGAGGAGGCAAGTTGCAACTTGCGATAAAACTCAAACCAAGACTCAGATGGATGAACCGTCAGTTGCATTGGATCTTGAGCATCGGTTTTCAACTAGTGGGGCCCCTCCATTTTCATTCCAGCGACTGGAAAATCATTTTTTGGAGTATCTTCGGCACTAGGGTTTTGCTCAGTGCTTATTACATATGTTTGACAATTTAACAACTCG
>JASDQU010205172.1:1909-26803 GCA_032191745.1 Picea mariana
GACACGCATAAGAATATTACATTTTTCACTCAAACACCTTTATTTCTCACAATCCTCTTCTCCTTTTGTATTTTACCATCGGTTATACATGAAAATTCATGTTCATTTGAAAAGACACGACGTTTATTAAAAAATAATTAATTTCCCCCTTTTTTTATTTTTTAATTTATTTTTCAACATACCATGGTAAAATATCACTGGGAGTTCTAAAACCATGTGAAAATATCATGTGCACTTTTACTCCACTTTCACTTTTACCTTTATTAATCCACTTTCATGTTTACTCCACTTCTACGCAACTTCATTTCTAATCCATTTTCATGTTTTACTCAATTTTTACGTAACTTCATTTCTAATCCGCTTTCATGTTTTACTCCACTTCTACGTAACTTTATTTCTAATCTGCTTTCATGTTTTACTCCACTTTTACGTAACTTCATTTGTAATACACTTCCACTTTATTAGTCCCTACAACAACAGGGAATATATTGATCGATTTGTGGTCAAACAGAATTGACTTCATTGTGTTAAAAAAAATCCCCAAAGTTCCATAAAGTTTTAAATTTTTTTTTTATTAAAATGATTTTTTTTTTAAATTTCAAAATATTTTTCATATTCTTTAAATTTCAAATTTTATTTTGTGATTGGTAACACAAGAAGATGTAACTAATACTCATGCTTGGACGTGACATTTCTTTTTAAAAAATTAATTGGAAAAAAAAAACTTAATATTGTGATGTATCCCATGGGTATGGTGCATGGTAGTAGAGATATGAATGGGAGAGTTAATGCAGACCAGTCAGATGTTACATATTGACAACTCCAATTCTTTAAGATGCACCAACACATGATACATACATACATACATACATATGAGATATTAATTGTTGAAATATCGAGATAATTTCAGGTGCAAGGGAACGCGTAAGGAAATTATGTTGATTCTCATTGATTAATTTACAACAAAATCACATGGAAGTATTAGTATAGTTATACATGTTTAATATATTTATTGTCAATTATTAGTTCCTACCACAACATGGATTATAGTGATATCCATCATCAAACACAATTGGATTCATTGTGCTAAATTATTTTTCCAAAATTTTTTAAAATTCTTAGTTTTTTTTTTAATTTCAAAATCTTTTTCATATATATATTTTTTAATTTCAAATTCTATTTTGTGATTGATCACATAGGTAGATGTGATTAAATAACACTTCCTAATTCCTAAAATAATTAATAAAAATTAAAAATTAATATCATTATGTATCCACATATCCATAGCAGGTTGTTGTGATTGATGTGCAGATAGATGACGTCACCATAAACACTACATTGATAGTTTTGGCGGCGGGTGATGGCCAACATATAATAGAATGCGGGTCTTCAATGCATTAGGTTGGGCATACTTATACTATCCATATTACATAAATGTAACTTTTCTCTTTCTATAATCAGTGTGAAGATGTGTATCCAATAGTTCGATCTCAATAAATATCTTGTCCACCAAATACAGTGTGATATGGTCCATATTGGAATAGACACAAACTAGATGAATAAAAAAGAATGGGTGCTAGATGAATATGGATTGATTATACTTTTGTTCATTATGATAGAATTTGGTTGAATATATTTCTTATTGGTTTAATACAATATATGGATTTTACTTTATTTTAATTATAAAAGGGATTGGTTAAGTTTTAGATTTTGTTTATTCATGCGATGTGAAAGATTTACTAAAAGATAAGAAAACCTAAAGGTTTCCAACGTGTTACTAATAATGAAAGCAACATAGAGAAATTGTAAATGACATTATATAATTGTGCATACATTTTTTTTTAAGAAATAATTACTTTTTAACCATTTACTTTTCAAAAAAAAATTTAACATGGTTGTTTTAATAAATAATTTCAAAACATTTCAATTTTTTTTAATATAGTTGTTTTAGTACCCAAATTCTAAGTATAGAAATCAATTATTTTACTTTAGATTATTGTGATTTAATTTTATAAGAATCAATAAAAGCATGGACCAAAAGTTTATTAATTTAAGTTAAAAACGATATTTTTTGGTTTGTGATTTCATTCGTTCCTTATCTTTATCCCAAAGGCAGGGATTGGCTGCTATGCAAATTTCACTTGTATATTAAAGTCACATTTCCTTTGAATATTTGTATGTGAATACTTACTTACCTTAGACATCAATGGCAATAATTTATTCAACAATCTCCTCTTTTGTCATTGATGGCAACCCTATACTCAAAAACACGTAATCCTCCATAAATATAAAGAATTCTCCCTTGTCTGCAGCTCTCCCCTTATTTGTAATTCTCCTCCCCCTATCTGTAATTCTCTCTCCTTGAAATCAATGGAAAATGTACGATCCCCCTGAGCTATGCTTCTTAACTGACGATATGAGAGGGATATCACTCTCAGCTTTTGTCTGAGATATGCAAATGTTTCTCTGAGAAGGGGTTTGGTAAAAATATATGCAACTTGTTTCTTGGTAGCAATGTATTCGAGCTTGACACTTTGTTCGACTACCTATTCTCTTAGGAAGTGGTACTTGATGGGAATATGCTTCGTCTTTTTTTGCATAGTTCCTTTTGTTGTGTTTCTCCCCCTTAGATTGTGCTTTCTCTTGTATTTTTATGAAGTAGCTCCCCCTATGAATGTACTATCTTTTATTGTTGTAATTTCCAAGTCTTCTTTTTTTTACCATCACTCTCCCGAAATGATCCTTTTGCTTCTTATTAAAAAATATACCAAATATTTGCTAGATGTTTCACTATCACAGTACTATTATCTACTCACAACTAATAGGATTGGATGCCTTCAACATTTTTTCATAATCCATTGCTAAAACATGAATGGTTTGATATTGTTCAAAACAAATGTCCATCTACAACTTATCACATCTCCATGTGTTGAATCTTCAAGATATTGTGTTCCTTCATAGCTTCTAAGGGATATTCCATTTTCACATGTATGTTGTTGGTTGGGTAATGCTTGAATTTCATCAAACCACCATCTATTTGTCCTTCAAAAACACTTTCTTGAACATGGTCAATGTTGGTCACAATGTATATAATATCTATGTGGACTTGTATTTTATTTTTCAGAATAGATACTTGAAACCATGTCAACTCCCAAAGTCTCATACACTTATCCCATAGGATTATGAATTTTCCTTGGACAAATGTGTAGAGTTGTCGTCAAATTTCATTCCAAGTTGTCAAAAATCCTTCAAGGTATGAAGAAGGAATGTCCAAAATACTGAATGAAAATTATATGCATGTTGCCCATAATATAACATCCTCCACTTGCAATTTTTTTGTCATCAACATTTCTTGCACAATATGCATCTGTATATGTTGTTAGAGTAAAATATTCACCTCATGAGTACATCAGCCGAAGTCCAAGGTGCCCTTTATATATTTGAATATATTTTTTACTGCTTGTACATGAATTTATTTTGGTGCAACTTGAAATTGTGCAACCAATCTTATTGCTCGCATAATGTATGGCCTTGATTTCATCACATATAGTAGGATTCCAATCAATGAACTATACAATGTTTGATTTGCTTCCAGAGATTCATCATTTTTGCTCATTTTACAACCTATAACCATAGGTTTGTTGACTAGTGTACAATCTTCCATTTTGAATTTCTTCAATTTTATCCTAAGAAAAATTGCATAGCACATAGCCTTCCCCCTTTAATTTTGTTCTAACTACAAAAACTACTCAAACATGATACAACAACACTCTTGAAGAAGTCTGAACATTGTCACCAACAACACAAGATAATCAATCTCTGTCAATGTAGACAATCTTTGTATCCAACATAAGCAGTAGTACATCTCCAACAACAGTTGAACTTGGTTGGGTTGGTCTTAGTAAATCAAATTTGATTCAATAAGAAATAGTTGAGTCAACAAGAAGACATCAGTTGGGTTCACATATCAATAAATTCAAGTATTTCCCCAATTTTAGGGATCAATAAGTATCAACAATAATTATTGTCAAAAATTCTAGTCGAAAAACAACCTAGTCTAAATTCAGTCAATGAATACTCAGTCGAAACTCCAGGCAGTTGTCATGTAAGGTCAATCCTTAGTCGACCAATTCAAAGGAAATCATCAATAAGTAAGAGGAACAATACACAACAATGCAACTGATGATACACAACTATTTGAATTCCTCAAATATCTAGTCAAATGATTCCATGACCATCCATCAATTCAACCACAATTATCCTGGTAGTTGGCATTGGTCCACAATTATGTCTTTCACATCTCTTTTGCAAAGATCTAGAAGCATGATTTCCATTCCTTCAATTTTTATGGTGAGGATGATTATATGGGACATATTTTTGTGTTGGATGATCAGAGGAAGCATTCTCAGTGTCAGGTTCACTTACATGAGTAGAACAACCTGACATATCAATAACAATGTCATTTGTAACAACATGCTCAAATGCTGGAATGTGAGGAGAATGGAGCTCATCAATTTGTTCGACACAATCAACAATAGGTTGTTCTTCTATACAACCAGTCTAAACTCCTCTTGCAACAAATAGAACTCCCCTGGTTGTAGCAAGGCTAGGTGTAGGTAGGGAGGCAACAACAAAATCACATCCAAGACCGGTCTTAATGAATGGAGACCTTTGACAATTGATGATATCATCTAATATTTCAGTACTCTTTTCAGACTTCAATCTTCTATTCAATTGAGCAGTTGACTTTTCTAAATCCTTTATTAAGGAAATAAGTTCAGCTTCTAGCTCTTCGCAATTTTCTTCTTTTTTCTTCAGTTGGATTCTCACCACTTCTTCTATCCTTTTTTCCTCTTCTAACTAAAATTTTAGGCTTATGATAATCTTTTCTGATTCTATAAGGCTTTGTGACATTTTTTATTTTGAATCCTGATCCCCTTCTTCATATTTTTGCAGCTGCTCTTTTTGTTTCAAATTATTTTTCCCTAGCTTCTTTATTTTTCTTAAGGCACACATGATTTCTTCTTCAATATCCACTTCTCCATCTGTTTCATTGTTTTCCTCTTATTCTAAATCCATCATTTATTTGTTTTCATCAATCTTTGTTTCAATTAACATAAAGAGAGTTTCTCCTCTATCACTACCAGAATCACTTTCATTACTTTCTTCAGACGAGTCATTGACCCCTTTTGAGTAGAGGCTCTTCTTCTCCTTATAGGAATCTTCTTCTTTTCATGATTTTCTTGTTTGTGGCTATTTTTTTGTTGATGATGTTTTCTCTTTATGTTATAGTCTTCTTCATTATCACTACTTTCATTTTTCGCATATGGACACTTAGCAGCAAAATGTCCTACTTTTCCACATTTAAAGAATTTAAAGGGAAAATAACCTTTGTATTTGACAGATCCCTTGAGTTTTCTCAAAAAACTTATTTCCTCTGTGTTTGATTCACAACTGGAATAATCGCTTGATTTGTGCTCTTTTTTCTTTATCTTCTTTGAGGCTTTGGAAGATACTTCCCTTTTTTATTGTTTTTCCTTTTCAGTCCTCATTTGATATGTAGTGAGGATCCCATGCAATTCATCCATTGTTAATTTATCCAGATCCTTTATTTCCTCAATGGTGGAAATTTTGGCATCAAATATTAATGGGAGTGACCTCAACACCTTTTGCACAATCATTGGTTTTGCAACTGTTTCACCAAGTCCTTTGATGGTGTTGAAAATTTTGTCCAGAAGGAGGAGATAGGTTGCAACATTTTTTTTTTTTTTTTCATCTTCATATTCTCGAACTATATTCTATGAGTTTGGAGCTTAGCCTTCTTGACCTTGTCATCACCTTCATGGAAGTTTTGAAGTTTTTCCCGAATTTCTTTTGCTAATTTGCAACGCATTACTTTTACAAACTATGAATCTTACAGTCCACACAAGATCGCGTTCATGGATTTTGCATCCTTTTCACTAGCCCTTTTCCCTACTGTATCAGTTGGTGGAGTTTTTGGGGTTGTATAATTAGTCATGACTAATTTCAAAATATAAAAACCAAGGGCCATTAGATATTTTCACATCCTTATACAAGGCATAGTTTGTTCCATCAAACAATGAAGCCATGTTTCTAGAGAAACCTTCCTAACTGGTCATGTGTGCTCCCAATATCTATCTTCTAGTGGTTAGATGACTTTTGAAAGAATCGGATCTTAAGCCAATTGTTGAGAACACACTTATACTGAGAGGTGGGGGAGATGAATAAGAATAAGGATATCATTTTATTTTTAACATTCATAAAACATAATGAAGCAATCACATAAATGTAACAACTAGAAGACACATTATTTAACATGGAAACCCTTTCAAGGGAAAACCATAAAACTTCTTTTTATAAATTTGTAGGCACCAACCTACGGTTAAAAATGCTCATAAGAACCAACCTATAGGAAACATCGATACCCTCTTATTTTTTTAGGTACCGACCTACAAGAGACACCAATCCCCCCTGTTGTTTGTAGGAACTGACCTAAAGGAGACACCAATCCCCTCTACTGTTTGTAGGCATTGACCTACTAGAGACACCAATTCCCTATGTTGTTTATAGGCACCGACCTACTGGACACACCAATCCCCACAATTGTTTTTTATGTAGGCACCAACCTACTTACAAGTTTACAAGTTCTTCATATGCATTTCCTTCACTGGTGTGCTTATTGTTGTTGTATTCACCAAATCTGCTATGTTCTTGTTAATTTTTCTTTCACCATATTTTCTCTACACTTGCTACTTCTACTTTCACTAGATAAGCTCGACAATCACTCCTAGTTTCCTTAGATTTGCTCAGTTATTACTCCTTCTTCTTTTTCTCTGCCTTCACCAGATCTTCTTGCTTCTTCTTCTAGTTATACCTTAGATATGTCATTAAAAGTTTTTATTTCTATAATGCTAGATATATTTGCTATAACACCAGGTCTGATCTTTGCTAATATTTAATCGTCACTCCTTGAATGATATTCAATCGTCACTCCTCAAATGATACACATAATAATATTACATTTTTCACTCACACACCTTTATTTCTCACAATCATCTTCTCCTTTTATACTTTATCACTAGGTCTATATGAAAATTCATGTTCATTTGAAAAGAMAYGACTTTTATTAAACAAATAATTAATTTCCCCCCTTTTTTATTTTTTTATTTATTTTTCAACATACCATGGGTAAAATACCACCATGGGTGTTAAAATCATGTGAAAATACCATGTGCACTTTTACTCCACTTTCACTTTTAATTTTTTTAATCCACTTTCATGTTTACTCCACTTTTACATAACTTCATTTCTAATCSACTTTCATGTTTTACTCCACTTTTACATAACTTCTTTTGTTTTTATATTTTACTCCACTTTTAGGTAACTTCATTTCTAATCCACTTCCATTTTATTTATCAAAGTCACATTTCCTTTGAATATTTATATGTAAATACTTACTTACCTTTGACATCAATGACAATAATTTATTCAACGGGGACATCAATGACCACTACATCCATTAGAAGAGTACTATTTGGATAAATGTCTAGTTTTACCTAGAGATATTTAATAAATATGTACACCTTGATCTTCCTTAAGTCCATAGTGCATACATTCTTGTAAGGTTGTGTGGTTTGGAGACCCTTGATTCATGACCTTTAAAGACATGAAATTGGTTAATTCCCTTGAGTCCAACTTACAATTATAAAGTAATTGATCATTCACCATCAAAGTGATATAAAAGGGGGAGTGGTTTCCATTTACTCTTCCTTGATTAATGCCTTAAAACACTACGAGAAAATCTTCATTTGTCTCATCAAAACCCAAAAAATTCCTCAACTTCTCCCATTGCACTAGAATCTTCATCAATTGAATTAGGAGCACAAGTATTTTGACTTTTGAAAGCTCATTAGGTAAATCCAAATTCAACATATTAGAAATTTGTATATGCTCATGAGGCTGCACTAATGGTGGCCTTTAGGCACCTATGTTTGTCAGACAAGGATCTCTATTGGTGTAACATCCCAAAGAAACTTATCTTCCCCCCTCCAAGATTATACCGTATTCATTTATTGGTGTCTTGATTCCTTTGAGTATGAGTCTTCCATGCCATATCCCTCATTTCTTTGTAGGAAGGTTTTTCACCTAATAGTTCTTGTTCCTTTCCAACACTTATGATTTTCTCTTTTATTCCACCTATACCTTCTTTAGAAATAGCATACTACTTTCCTTCCAAAGCACAGATTAATCCTCATCATTAAAAAAAATTCAAATCACTTGATTCATTAACATTTTCAAACATACCTTATTGGATCCATCTCCTAAACCCAATGCATGTGTCTTCGATATGGAAATATCGACAATACCTACACCACATATCTTCTTCTATATCCACCATATTAGTGGGATTCATGGATATGGTAAGTCTTGGTTTTTCTATATATATATATATATATATATATATATATATATATATATTTTTTCGGTTGATATTTATTTTTTTGTGCTCTCTGTATTCAAACCATCTAGTTTTGAACTCATGCCATTGAAATTTGGAGTTTCTCCATAACTTTTGTCATTTTTGTTATTACATCCAGGGCTACATCAGTGAAATTCATTGTCATTGTTTGTGTCTCGTCTCTGGAGCTTGATTCCCTTGATGAACCAAACAATTCAACCTTTCATGAGGCTTCCATGTTCCTTTTTATCTTCACTGCCATTTCTTGGGCCTCATCCAAAGTATTTGGATTTTTCTCCCTTAACTAGAAACCAACATTGCTCTTCAAATGCATCTATGTAATGGATAAGAATGGTCACACATATAGGTCTGATATCTTTATGAAGTTTCTAAACTATCTGATCAAATCATATTGAAATCCCCCACTAACTCACTCTCATTTGTTTTCACTCCATTCAAAGTGGCCAATAGGAATCTATCACCCTTCCTTTCTTCTCATTGCTTATATAATACTCATTAACATTATTCCCATGTGTTGATGTTATTGTCTTCTAGAATTGTAAACCAATCAATCATATCATCCTCCAAAGACAATAGGAACAACTTCAAAAGAACATCAAAATGTCAGTTTTGCAATGTGTTGAGCACATTGTGCAATGACTTTAGATGAGTTTCTACTATGATTGCATTTTTTTTTTGGAACAAGGGAGTCTTTTCTATAGCTTTATTTGGTAAATCACAAGGATATCCAACAACAATAGATAGATATAATGGATTATCATTATCATCCAACCAAGAAACAACCATGGTACTTGTTGTAACACAATGCCCTCAATTTTTATAAAATAAGTACCTTATATATTCAATAGAATAAAATTATGTTTGAGTCCTTGAACCTTGCGATATCCAAGATAAATTGTTCACTTTCCTTCTTCTGTAATATCTCTCCAATTTAGCCAGTGGTGGAACATGGTTTTGTGAGAAATTTTTTGTGGAGTATCTCCCTCTTGAACTTCCTTCAAGTGAAGCCATTAGACAAGACTTCAATTTTTTATTTATATCCTCCCATCAATTGTCTTGAAGCATAGTCTTCAAATTTCTTGGAAATGGACTTTATCCTTGGAAATGACATTGATTTCCCACCTATGGAACTTGCACTTCAAATGTTATAAATCACCTTAACCAAGTGCATCCCTAGGAGAATTTAGGAAGATTTCCCAATGTCACCACAACAGTTATTCCTCTTGCTTTAGGATAGCTATTTTTTGGCACAAGGGAGGAAACCCTAGGAAAGTTTGTTTACAATTTTCATTGAGATAAAATGGGTGAAAGAATGGACAAGTATTAACCTAATCGGGGGATGGAGTTTGAATCAATAATAAAGAGGGTTCTAACAATATGGAAGGAGGCGAATCTATACTCTATTATAAATATTATCTAACCAACAACATGAACTTCTTTAATATGTAAACATTAAAGGGAAGGCCCTTCCAAAGGTGCACCTCTTCAATAATTACAAGTGGACATTAAATGAAACACAACCAGGAACAATGCAAGATAACAAAAACCCTTCAACATACATAAAGTACGAAAACAAACCAAATATTGAACAATGATAACAAGAATTCACAAGGAGGGTTTCACCTCAACCTTATTCCTTCTTCTTGGATTAGAATTTCCCTTTAAAAAATCATTAGGGAAGATTTGAAAAAGTAAATTTGGCAATCAAATTCCCCCATGAAAATATAAAAGAAGATGATCCTCACATTGAAATTCCATTAACTTCTTTCCTCTAGCTAGATGTTTAACTAAGCCCTTGGAAATTATTCACATTTCTTTCACACCTCTTTGGTCAGTGAACTTCTTATTATTTATATGCTTCAACCCTAGTTAGGGTGCACCTTTCATGAGGACTATTTAGAGTTTGGAAAGTCCAGATAAATCCACATGGAAGTTACTCAAGCTAATGTGTACCTCCCAAGGGTCCTTTAAAACCTAGCACACCTCTCATATCCTCCTCATGAGCACTCCACATTAAATGACTTTTTTCTTGATTAAGGTTAGTATTGTGTGTCCTTTTCTTCCTTGGGTCAGGGCTAACCCCTTCAATACTAAATGATACTTTTTTAACATCATATTTCTTTTAAGTCTGGGGATCCTCTCACTAGGGCTGACCTATACAACATTAAATGCAACACTTTAATTTATATTCCAAGTGTACCTAGCCTCCTTAATGCTTAGGTTTTGCTCCATAAAGGTTATTTACTATTCAATGAAGTAGGCTTTGTTGGAACATCAAGCATTGATGGTTCATCACAAATCTCCTGGGTTCGGTCAGTTGGATGATCGACCTACATATGGGTATAATCAATCAAGCGATCGAACAACATACTACATCAATCGATTGAGTAGTTGAGGTGCCTATCATTCAGAAAATCGATCAACAATTGAAGATAGTTGGGTGGTGGATCGACAACCCAATAATTGACTACAAGTTGGACAAACAGTCTGTCGAGTTAAGCATCCCATTCAATACAACTTGACAAAAAAGATTTGGATTATTCAAATCTAACAACCAATGATTACATGCAGACAAGATCTTTCAGATTATATGAAAGTTGGTTAGATATTGAGGCTATAAATAGTAGACCCCTTGGGTCATTATCAACATATAGATCATGCAAAAAATATCATGTGGATAAATATGTGAAATATGCACTGTGATGTTCTAATCATAGTGCGATCTGCTGAAGTGTTGTAATGGTGTCTTTAGACACCACCCTCTGTCTTCAAAAAAAAAATTCCTCTTCGATTATTTGCAGTGTTGTGTTCTTTGTTTCATGTCATGTTCCACCCTATTCACCAACATGATATCATAGCCGATGGTTTAAAACCTCGACCTGTTATCTACAAACCTTGCTAAGACAGATCTATTGTGTGAGTGACTTCAGTATGGTGGTTTGTTTATTGAAACTTATTGAAACAAAAAAATTTCTATCTAGATATAAAATATGGCTTCAAAGATTGATCCCATTGTTCTGAATGGATAAAATTATGTAGTATGGGCACCATATATGGAAACCCTACTAAAGAGTAAAGGATTATAGTATTATATGAAGGTTGTGATTCCAATTCCAACATACGACCAGAAAAATTTCGTTGTTGATGGCAAGAAGGATGAGGTTGTAGGGGTCATCACGACTTACATCTCATGGGAGATTCAATTTCACCTCAATGGAATCAACTTTCTTCATCAATTCTGGAAGAATTTGAATTTGTTGTTCGACCGAGTCGACAAGAGCCACGTCATGCAGATGGAGAAAGAGTTGATCTCTCTTGATCCTCATTGTTTTGACAGAAAGGAGGAATGTTTGGCGTGTTTCAAAGAAATCAAGTTGAAATTTGGAAAATATGGAAAAAATGATTAGAATAAATATGGACAACTCATCGATCCGGTCTTGATGAACGTGTTCGTATTGACTTTCTGCACCTACTGGAAAGCACACGAGGAAGATGGTAAGGATTTCACCTTTGAATCCTTATGTGGCCTTTTGATTACTGATCAACACAGTGTAGATTTTAACCTTGTATAAACATATTATAGTAAAACACAAAAGACACAATGACACACACACACACACACACACACACACACATTACACAAATATTTTTACCCTGGAAACACAAACTAGGAAAACCAACAACCCATTTAGAGCCTCACCTCTAATATTTTATTCATCATATCTTCATTGTTTACAATAAAATATATATAGGATCATGTGGCATATAAAACCCCTAATCCATTGACTTGGATTATTCAACAACCATAATTCCTTAATTGAAATTAGAAAACCATCGACAAAAACTATGCGTTGAAAAAACACTAAAAACGGATGCAAAAAACACCATTTTTTTCGGGGGCATTTCCCCCAAACCCCGCAAATAGTGGGGCTCCACCCTCCTATGACCCCCCAAGTAGAGAAGGATTCCCCCCCCACACACACCAAGAGCAATGGAGACACTAGGTCTACTCATGCAAAAAATATAACACATACCTAACACACATACTCTTGAATAAGGCAAGCTTGGTGGTAAACACCAGACCCGCTTTCTCAAGGGAAAGAGAAATATGGATCCCATGGATAGAGTACAATCTGGTGCCTCTACACGGAAACCTTAATACCGTGACCAGAAGCCTAAATCAAAGACATATGCACCTTGTGGAAGTTGAAAGAAGAAGACATGTTAGTATTGTGGAAAGACTGGACATGTGGTGAAAGTTTTCTATAAGAAGTAAGAAGATTTAGAGGATAAGGTTAAATGCCTTGAAGGAGACGTGTGCATTGTATGTTGACCCACATATATCACCTTCCAAGTCAAAACTTCTCAGGTATTTTTGTCTCATTCTACATAGAATGAATGGATAGTCGACTATGGGTGCACTCATCACATGTTAAGGATGCTTCCTTGTTCATGTGGCTAGATGAAGCTAAGGAGAAAAAAATCTATGTTGCTGATGAAATTTCTATGGATGTTGTTGGTCAAGGTGACATTACCCGTCGATATGGAAATATTTTTGATGTTTATCACGTTCCAAATCTCAGTTCCAAAATGTTGTATGTTGCTCAATTAACACAGACATGTAAGATTATGGAATTTTGGTCAGATTGGTTTTCTGTTCGTGATTTGAAGAAAGGAAAGTCACTTTTCTCTAGTGGGATTCTTGACCTGACAAATCATTTGTACAAATTCCATGACATGACTCGACCTGACACTAAATCGATGCACTTATTTCTCTTTCTGATGAGAGAAGTCAAATTTAACATGAGCGACTCAGACACTTGAACTTACGAAGTCTACATTCACTGGAAAATTAGAACATGGTTGTTGGTTTACATAAGGTGTTTTTCATTGAACGATTCTGTAAGGGTTATGTGATTTGGAAGCATCATTGGGCACCATTTTACTCTGACAAAGCATGGTGAGAACATAACCTACTGGAGCTAGTTCATAGTGATGTCTGCTGCATCAATTTACCTTCACTAGCAGGTGCAAGGTAAGAACCTTGTCTTTGAAAAGTTCAAGGAGTTTTGGGCCTTTGTTGAAAAAAAATGTGGCCAACCCATCAAATTCCCGACATTAGACAATGGTGGTGAGTATGTAAATCAACCTTTTGAAGAATACATGGTTCGATATGGTATTGACTGGAACAGGACGGTTCCTCACACACCTCGGTATAATGGTTCCATAGAATGAACAAAATGAATTTTAGTTGAAATGAGTAGATTTATTTTGCAGGATAAATATATGCCTCCTTTCTTCTGGGCTGAAGTGGTGTATTGTACAAACTATCTACTCAATCGCATCTCGACTCAAGTTATTCCTTCCATGACTCAAGTTGAACAATGGCGTGGAAATAATCATTCAATCAACCACCTCTGTGTTTTTGGATGTGTTTCATGGGCTTACATTTCTGATGATTGTAGAAAGAAGTTGGATGCAAAGAGTCATTCTTGCATCATAATGGGATACTATTAAGAGTCGAAATCTTATCGATTGTTTGATCTTGTCAAATGACAAAGCATTGTCAGAAGAAATGTATGATTTGATGAGAAGTCTTCTGGCATTAAGTTATTGAATACCTCCTATGGATTGTTGTAGGATGATCCCTTTGATGTTGTCACTGACACTGGTTCTCATATTCCATACTTTAGTCCTTCGAATGGATAGTCAAACTGTGTTCATGTATCGACTAGACCATCGACCTCTGAGTAGACTAGTCCTTCATCCTTTTTTTTTATTGGTTCGATGACTGAATACCCTTTGACTTCTAATAGAACAGTTGCAGTGAACTATATTTCACCTATTTCTTGTCTACCTAGATGTTCTGCCAAGACAATTGAATTTGTTGGAGCTGATGACAGAGAAGTTTCCTACAGATGACAAACTTGAATTCAAAAGTGATTTGATGACTCATGTACTTGAAATTTTTTATCCTATTTCCTACTCAGATGTTGAAGGATGCCATGAATGGGAGAAATCCATGCATACATAAATTGATTCTTTGTCGAAGAATCAAACTTGGGACTTAGTTCCTTGACCACAAGGAAAGAACATTGTGAAGTGTCGATGGGTCCACAGGACCAAATTTACCTCTAAAGGTGTTGTTGAGAAAAATAAAGCACACCTAGTTGTGAAGGGATTCTCTCAAAAAGAAAGCATCAACTACACTAATACCTCTGCCCATGTTTCAAAGATGAACTCTGTTTGACGAATTATTTCCCTTACTGCTTGTTTTGGATGGAAAATCCATTAGATGGATGTGAAGACCGCCTTTCTTCATGGAGTCTTATCTAAGGAAATTTTCATGGAACAACCACCTATTTTTGTGATAGATTTTAATTTGGTTTGTTGACTCAAGAAGTCTCTTTATGGTTTGAAGAAGGCTCCCTGAGTTTGGTATGATAAGCATATGATCATAGCTTGTATGTTCTCCATACAAATGGGGACACCTTGATTGTTTTTGTGTATGTATATGACTTACTCATTGTTGGAAATAATAATGATTCCATCCTTAGATTGAAGAAACAACTTGATCCAGGTGGATATTGGTGGCCACTCACCTATTCCAATAGGATCCTCTTGTCTGTTTTTGTTCAGCACATTCTTTTGTACTTCTTTGTAATTGTGGGTTCTACACTTTTGAGGTTGTCTGAAGCCCCACACAACCTCCAGGTGGATATTGGTGACCTCTTGCCTAATCCAACTGGCTTATTTTGCATGTTTTCATGTCAACACATCTTGTTGTACTTCTAGGACCGTTTTGGGGCCCTAAACGTTGTTTTTTTTGCTTGCCACAGTCAAAGTATAGACAAAGTTAGAGTTTGATGGTGGGATGTGTATTTCTCTGAAATACCTTTCCAACGGGCTATCACGCGCCTAAAACAGAGGTCGTATGCAAAAGTTACGACCCTGGGAAGTTGAGGTCACAACTTACACCAACTTACCCGTAGGGGCCCACATGACTTTTGGGCGTTTCACCTTGTAGGGTTAGGTTTTTGGATGTCTAGGGTTTTGGAATTCATGAGTAATATCAAAAAGGCCTCTAAAGCCTCATTTTAATCCATTCTTCTCAGATGGATGCATGTAGCATCCACATCTCTTCTTAGAGATAACTACCACCACTCGAGCAAGTGTTTCAGTTCTATAGCTTTACAGTTTCAGCCTATTTCATTATTCAATAGAATATATTGTTCACTGGATATCTATGTTATTCTTCATATCTATGTGTTTATTGTATTTAGTTTGTTAATCAGTTTGTTCTGCTCCTAAATCTGGATCAATGGTATCAGAGCGGTCTACTCTTCATTTATTTTTCTTCGTGCATGTCCCTGACAAGATCTGGGTATAAGAAGTTGGGACTCGAACCAATCGATCCATTACAAGATTGGTCACGCCGAGCTCGACAACAACCCATGGGGGACAAAAAGAAAGATGATGGAGTAGAAGATCCTATTAAAATGTTGCTCGAGGAAGCCCTCGCACAACAAAGGAATGAAATGATGGACAGCTTCGCGTAGATCCTTCGACGACTGCCCATAGGAGAAGCATCTTCATCAAGCGGCCATGCAACCCTCTTCAAGGTACAAGTAAATTTTGATATTCCATTATTTGAAGGACTGATAGATGCAGATGCAGTAGATAAATGGTTGAATCTGCTCGAAGGGTATTTTTCGGTCCACAATTTTTTCGATAGGGAAAAGATCACTTTTGCACTCCTCAAGGTCATTCCCCATGTTAAAGACTAGTGGGATACTTACTCTGAGCAAAGGTACATGGAGGAATATGCAATTTTTGTGGTGGCCCCTACATGGGATTCCTTCTGGGATGCCATTAAAGAACAATACTACCATGTTGGAAGCTACGAGGACCAGTACACCAGATGGACCACCCTGCATCAAGAAAGGGACCAGAGACCAGATTCACCAATATTTTCCATACCCTACGCACCAAATTGGGTATCAAATACTCTGAGCGTCATCTGGTGCTCAAATACCATGGTTGTTTGCAAAGATACATTCAAACAGAAATGGATTTTATGGACATCGCCTCATTGGGAACAACTTATAGATACATTGTCAAGATCGAGCATAAATTTAAGCAGAAAAGGTGAGAGTTTGGATCTGCAAACCCCTCACAGTCGAAGCAGGGAAAATGCAGCCCCAACCCACACAGCAAGGGACCAATTCGATATGGACACCCTCAGGACAACCAGTCCAAGCCGCACCACAAGAATGGAAATGAGAAGACGAAGAAGGACACGGGAAAATGGTGTGAGTACCATAAAATCCCTTGGCACAACACCGAAGAATGTCCCTCCAAGTAGTCCCTCATGGCCAAACTGAAGGCTTCCGAGTCAGAGGTTGATTCTGATTTTGAATCAAATCCTAAAGGATGGAAGTAGATTATCGATGTTGAACCCAGTGCCATTTTCGCTACCACCAAAGTCTGGCCAAGCGAACCATAAGAACCAAAGGAAGGAGAATGCCTCTTTCACTCACAGATGTGGGTAAAAGGGGCTCCGCTTCATTTCATTTTTGATAGCGGTAGTCAAAAGAACCTGATTTTAGAAGAGGTCGTCAAGCAGCTGGACCTGCCAACGAAACCGCACCCACGACCCTACACCATTGGCTAGCTTCGTCAAGGAAGATATCTCTATGTCATCCAACAGTGTCTTCTGCCCTACGACATCAAGCCTTTCAAAGATGAGGTACTGTGTGATATTGCTCCCCTTGAAGTTTGTGATGTTATTTTAGGACAACCATATTTATGGAAGCGTCATGTTGTGTATAAGTATAGACCTCCCAGTTTTATTATTGCTTTGGGTAGAGAATTGTACATGATACCAGAGGTAGCATCGCCTGCTACTATTTCTTTAATCTATGCTAAGCAATGCAGTAAGGTCATCTCACAAACCGTGAAGTTCATCTTCTTTGTGATCCATGCTCACAGTAAGTAGAAGGTCACCGACACATCCGTGGCCTCTACACAAAGCCTCTCTTTGCAGCAGCAGCAAGTGGATGGGATCGTGGAAGAATACAGAGACATCTTCTCCTCACCTACAGGGGTACCGACATAGTGCCAAGTCAAGCATCCAATTGATTTGACCCCCGATGCACCTCTACCTAATGGACCAGTCTATTGTCTCCCACTGATGGAGAATGACGAAATCAGGTGATAGATCCAAGAGTTTCTTCAAAAGGGGCACATCAGACCCAAATCCTCCCCTTGCGAAAGCCCGATTGTACTAGTGCAGAAGAAGGATGATACGTGGTGACTCTGCATTGATAACAAAGCCTTAAACAAAATCACAGACACGAACCAGTACCCCATTCCCATGATTGATGACCTTCTTGACCAACTCAAGGGGGAAAAATTCTTCAACAAGATTGACTTGAATTCTGGCTACCACCAGGTTCCCATCGAACAACTAATGTATGGAAGATAGCCTTCAAATATAAAGAAGGTCTCTTTGAATGGATAGTCATGCCCTTTGGCTTAACAAATGCACCAACCACTTTCATGAGGTTGATGGATGATGCATTGAGACCCTTCACCAACTCATTTATGGTGGTATATATTCGGATGACATCCTCATATTCAATAGGACATGGGAGTTTCACATGCGTCATATTCAGCAGGTTTTGAGCACTCTACAACAGCACAAGCTATATGCCAACTTGGAAAAATGCTCTTTTAGCATGAACAGGGTCCAATACTTGGGCTACATTGTTGATGAGCATGGGGTACATGTTGATCCAGCTAAGATCCAAGTCATCCGTGACTGGCTAGCCCCAACCACACTGACTGAGCTTCAGAGCTTCTTAGGACTAGCCAACTTCTACCGACAGTTTGTATTAGGATTCTCCCATATTGCATGGGCCCTTAGCCAGGTGACCAAGGGCGATGGTAGCGTCAAGTTTCTGTGGGGGAAGGAGCATCAACGAGCAATCGATGATCTGAAGCATCGCTTGTGCTCATCTCCAGTGCTCTCCTTGCCCGATCTGCAACAATCGTTAGATATTGAGACTAATGCATCTGACTATGTTGTGGGTGCAGTTCTCACTCAGCACGGGCATCTGGTGGCATACCATAGTGAGACAGTCTCCGACACTGTCCGAAAATACCCCACCTATGACAAGGAAATGTATTCCATTGTGCAATCTCGTCATCAATGGAAACATTACATTCTAGGAAAAGAGATGATCATGCATATTGATCAAAAGCCTCTGCAGTTCATACAGACACAGGGGAAATTGCAGATCAACCGCCATTAGAAGTGGTCCACCTACCTACAACAGTTTCATATCAACATCAGTATAATACAAGTATCTCCAAGTGTTTCGTTGACTGCCTTAGTTGGCCTCATGTGGCTGCACTTACCATTGTGCTCCATTCATGTGGACATGAAGCATTTGAGTGGCCCCAACTTTATTAGTAAGATCCAGACTTCGCCACCACCTATCAACTCTTGGGTATAGGCGCAACTATCATCGATTTTCACATTCAGGACAAACTCTTATGCCACTTGGTCCATCTATGTTCCTACAAGCGAGCATGCAAAGATGATTTGGGAAGCCCACTACAGTCGGGTGGCAGGACATTTTGGCGTGGAGAAAATTGTGGTCATTCTTCAAGAACATTTTTATTGGCTAAAACTTCAACAGGACGTCAGCAAGTATATCAGATTTTGCACTTCCTGTGCCATTTCCAAGCCAATGATTAAGAAGCAAGGCTTATACACTCATATTCCTATTCTCGAGAAGCCTTGGGAGTCTATATCAATGGATTACATGTCTGGCTTGTCATCCACCAAGCAAGGAAATGACTGTGCATTTGTGGTTGTTGATCATTTTTCGAAGATGGCCATCCTCATAGCTTGCAAGAAGAATATCACAGTGGCAGATACTGCCAAGTTCCTATTTGAACGAGTGTGGTTCCACTTTGGGATACCACAAACCATCATCTCTGACTGGGACAGCAGGTTCCTCAACACATTTTGGTCGAGTCTCTGGTCTTTGTTAGACACCAAGCTCACAAAATCCACTGCTTTCCACCCCCAAATCGACGACCAAACAGAGGTCATCAATTGGATGATTGTGCACATCCTACGCATGTAAAATTCTAAGCATCCACATACATGGGACGAGAGTCTCCCCTATGTTCAACACAGTTACAATAGGGCTCTCCATAGCTCCACCAGCCATAGCCTATTTCAGGTGGGTATGGGATTCCAACCCTTGGGACCCATTAATGTTGCACTTCCTCTTTCCACCGAACAGACAAACTCTTCCCATGATCATTCTGTGATCGACAAAGCCACCAGATTCATTGAGCAGATTCAACACATCTGCCAATAGGTCCAAGAGATTTTGCAGAAATCCAATTCTAAGTACAAGCAACGTCGTGATCAACATAGGGTACCACACCAGTTTCAGGTTGGCGACAAAGTTTGGTTACATTTGCAGAAGGAGCGTCTCATGGGGCCCCATCAAAAGCTTCTCCCACTTCGCAATAGGCCTTAGACTATCACCAAGGTTGTGGGTAGTAATGCTTTTGATGTCAACACTCCACCCTTCCTTGGCCTACATCCAGTGTTCAATGTGGACCTCCTTCGGCCATATTTTCCACCATTATTGGACACCTCAAAGATCGCAGAAAAACTAACACCAACAGATCTCAACCCTGACTACATGGAACAAGCCTCCACTGATCAGATAGTGGACACACATGTCAAGGGCACTCGCCAGAAGAGGATCCATCTTTATCAGGTTGTCAAGGCAGGGAAACTCCTACAATAAGGCAAGTGGCTCACCTGTGGCCAAATCCAGCATATTTTTCCTCACCTGATGGGGGAAATCAACGCAATGGATACCATTGCTTCCTAAGGGGTGAGGATTGATCCAGGTGGATATTGGTGGCCACCCACCTATTCCAACTTTCTCCTCTTGTTCGTTTTTGTTCAGCGCGTTCTTCTGTACTTCTTTGTAATTGTGGGTTCTACACTTCTAGGGTTGTCTGAAGCCCCACAAAGCCTCTAGGTGGATACTGGTGGCCTCTATCCTAATCCAACTAGCTTATTTTGTATGTTTTCATGTCAGCACATCTTGTTGTACTTACAGGGCTGTTTTGGGGCCCTAAACATTGTTTTTTTGGCTTGCCATAGTCAAATTGTAGACTGAGTTAGAGTTTGATGGTGGAATGTGTATTTCTCTGAAAGACCTTTCCAACAGGCTATCATGTGCCTAAAACGAAGGTCGTATGCAAAAGTTACGACCCTGGGAAGTTGAGGTACCAACTTACACCAACTTACCCATAGGGGCCCACATGAATTTTGGCGTTTCACCTTATAGGGTTAGGTTTTTGGATGTCTAGGGTTTTGGGATTCATGAGTAAAGGCCTTTGGAGCCTCATTGTAATCCATTCTGCTTAGACGGATGCACATAGAAGCCACATCTCTTCTCAGAGATAGCTGCCACCATTCGAGCAAGTGTTTCAGATCTGCAGTCTTACAGTTTCATCCAATTTCATTATTCAATAGAAGATATTGTTCACTGGATATCTATGTTATTCTTCATATCTCTATGTTTATTTTATTCATTTTGTTAATCAATTTGTTCCGCTTCTAAATCCGGATCACAACTTGCTAACTCCTTTGACATGGCAGAGGTTGGTACTCTACATTATTTTTTGAGTCTTCAAGTATTACTACTACGTGATGGATTTTTCGTTTCTCATTCTAAATGTGATGGATTTGTTGACTTGTTTTAAGATGGTGGATTGCAAGCCCTGTGCTACTCCTTTTTAGTCTAGGGTAAATCTTACCAAAACTTGCCAAACACCCGTAGTCGATGCTACACTTTATCGAAAATTGGTCGGCAATCTTATTTATCTCCTAACTTATAAGGAAAACATTGAATACCTCTATCATAATTTTACAAAAACCGTTTCCACTTCCATTAACAAGTTTTCTTCTGAGGTGTCATGTAAAAAGAATAATAGAACAACCAACCCTTGGTATGATAACAAATGTAAAATTGTTAGGAAAGCTATTATGGATGTTTCTAACGAGTCCTTAAAACTTGATAAGATAAATACACACAAATCCCTAATTAAAAGGAAGAAAATGTGCTATATAAATAGAAAACAAGAGTGGATTTTACACATATCTAAGATTGATCCTAAGAAGTTATGGAGGCAAATTCTAATCTGTAAAAATAAAGAAAATAATATGGTTCCCTTAAAGCATTATCTAACGCCTTGGACACCATTCCAAATGTTCATAGAGAGGATGGAGTTTTTTCTATAGAAGACATAAATTTTGGAGTTAAGTGGCTCACAAATGGGAAAGCTAAGGACATTGAAGGCTACCAAGTCGAAATTTTTAAAATTAGAGGGCCTATCTTCATCTCTCACATACACAAGCTCTTCAATTTAGCAGTCAAGCACGGTTTCCCTAAACCTTGGACACAAGGCCTCATTATACCTATTTTTAAAAGTGGGGATAAAAGCATTCCCTCTAATTGTAGGAGTGTTATGATTATCCCCATTTTAACCAAGTTGTATGGAATTATTTTGGAAAAGAAGATTAGTCTATGGCTAGAAAGCCACAAAAAAGGAGCTAAAGGCCACGTTGGATTTACGAGATATCATTCAACTATGGACTACCTTGTTACGCTTAGGATCATTGCAAAGGAGTGTTGCAACAATAAAACCAATATCCTATGTTGTTGCATTGACTTTAGAAAAGATTTTGAGACAATACCCATGACAAAAATTTGGGATAGGTTGGAAGAGATAAAAGTGCATGTCGAGTTGAGATATGTTGCAATAAGGTTGTATGAGAACGCTATTTCCAAGTTTATGAACCGTGAGGGTTGGACATAAGAAATTAACTGTAATATTGGAGTCAAGCAAGGTTGTCCCTTGTCCCCTACCCTTTTTGGCATATACATTGACAAGTTAGAAGAATGTTTGGAAGACACAGGTTATGTTGACCCAACTTTCATAGGTATAGTCACCATTCTTCTTCTTTATGCTAATGATATTGTTCGTATGGCAAGGAGTCCCCATGATACTGGAAAGAAACTGAGAATCCTCAAGGATTTATTCTCAAATACATGTATGATTGTTCATACGAACAAAACAAAATCCATGATAATTATGTCCAATAATATCACCTATGATACTTTTGTATATGACAACAACAACTTGGAGGAAGTGATTTCATACAAATATCTTGGAATCGATATTCACCACAAGCTTAATTGGAATTATGGCATTGAGAAAAGGATAAATGGAGGGCAGAAAACTTATTATGGACTTGAAAACAATTGTTAATTAGCGGATCTTTGGATATGAAATAAGAAAAAACTCCCTTTTGACACTCTCGTTACTCCTATTATTCTATATGGATGCGAAGTTTGGGGATGTAGTATCTCTAGAGAGTCGTGGAGAAAGATAGAGCAAATCCAAAATAATTTTATAACCTATAACCTCAAAATTAAAGGAAATACACCCTATCATATCCTCCTCATAGAAGCAAGCCTTTCCCCCAATGAGAGCACGACTATGACCATATACATATTGTATAAGAACAAGTTAAACAACATGGGCGACGAGAGGATTTATAAATTGTTTCAAACTCTAGCCAAAATCACTTTCAGCTCAAGCAGGGATGACATAAGGATGCCCAATATTGGTTGAACCATTGGGGAATAAAGGAAGATATCATATTGCAGAATAAGGATAATATTAAAAATATTATTATATAAAAAATTAAGGAGAAAATGTGGTGCGATAAAGAGTTAGAGGGAAAAATAAAATTAAGATATTATAAGGAGGTAATCAATCCTAATATAGAAGAGTAAAAAATATCTCTTTGTTTTGGCAAGTGTAAAGAAAAACATAAACATTACTAAAATAAGAACAAATTCTTATGAGCGCCATAATGAAACTGAAACTGGGCATTGGCCAACTCCCAAAACATCATGAGATGAAAGAGTCTGTCACCTTTGTGACACTAAGAGGGTTGAGGATGAAAAACACTTTCTCTTAGAATGTCCAACATATACCTAGATTAGATATCAATTTCAAAAGATTTGTCACACTACTAATCATCCTAACCTTTTAACTCAATAAAACTATTGTGATATTGGAAAGCTTCTCTTAATGCTTTTCGTGCTTAGAAATAAGAATTCCAAATAATCACTTAACTTCTTAAGATCTAATAAACCAATTCAATCTTAATAAATGTTCATCATCATCAATATAACTTTTTAGTATTAATTAATTTTATTAATTTATAAACAACACGGGGGTGATTTTCTTGTCATATTTCAATTAGTTTTATATTTTATATTTGTAATAAATGTGCAAAATGAAATTCAGAAGTGATTGTACGATAGGACAAACGAATCTCTTTTCTTTCATCCATAAGTGTGGAAAGAGCATCAAATTGCGATTTTTAAAGTCAGTGTACGGTGATCGGACAAATTAATTCAAAAAAGGGAATAAATCTTATATCTGTACAGGTTTTTGCAGACTAATTTTTTATTCCCTTAGAGCCATTATTTCTTTCGGGTGGCACACGAAAGGAATAAAGGCAAAGTTAAATTATTCCTTTTTTAAATTGAAGGAAGGACTTTGTTTTTGTAAATTAATTCCAGGGAATATTGAAATCGACTTGGCATGAATTATGTTAAAAAGTATTAATGTAAGTTTTAAATAGCGATTTAATCGAACTTTTAATAAAATTGACGATATTTTGTCTAACATTTCATCAAATTAAGTATTATTAGTATTTGTATAATTGTTTTTTCATTATACAGTCCAGCTTTGTATATGAATTTATATGCATAATTAGTGTAGATCTATCTTAACATGGGTTTATTAAGTCATGAGATGGATCATAAATAAAATTTAATTTAAATTTATTGAAGGATGATATGGATATACAAATAAAGGTAGAATTTTATTTTTGGTATTTAAAAAATTGGCATTAACATGGACCCTCAGTGATATGGAAAACAAATTGGATATCAAACCCATCAAAGAGGAAATGAATAAGCTAATCGAATTGGACCATGAGCGTAACAAAATAGCCTTGAACCTCATAATTTTTGGTATAAAAGAACAACAAGAGGAGGATACGCTAGCAATAGTAAAAGAAGAATTAAAAAATAAATCACAAATTGATACAACTTACCTCATAGAAGCAAAGAGGCTAGGAAAAATAATTGATCACAACGATAGGTTGATCTGTGTCAAAGTAAGTTGTAATGACCATAAATATAGCATACTTAGTAAATCTTTGAGCTTAAAAGGGTTAGGAATATTTATAAATGAAGACCTCA
>JASDQU010205173.1:28999-40055 GCA_032191745.1 Picea mariana
CAAACTGGTCCTTCTCCCCAATGAAGGCTATGTCCATGGCTCGCTGAAATGTTGCTCCTGCATTCATCAATTCAAAAGGCATTTTGGCATACATGAATGTCCCCCAAGGAGTGGTGAAGGCTGTTTTTTCTCTGTCCTCAGGCATGACTGATATCTTATTATAACCAGAAAAACTGTCAATCATGGATATCCTAGATACACCCGTTACCCTTTGCAATATGTGTTCCATGTTGGACATGGGATAATTATCTTTCCTTGAGCTCCTGTTCAGGTTCCTGAAATCAACACAGAGTCTGATTTCTCCACTTTTCTTCCTTACTGGGACCAAATTGGCCACCCATTCGAAATATCTCAAGGGAATGATTATCTGGGCCTCTAGCAACTTTTTTACTTCTTTCTCCATGACAGGCAGCAACATGGGATTTATCTGTCTTAGCTTCTGCCTAAATGGCCTAGCCTCTTCCTTGAGTGGGATCTTGTGCCTGATGATAGATGTGTCATAAGTCTTGAGGTCTTCGTATGTCCATGCAAACACACCAGCAAACTCTTTCAGCAACTCAGTATATTTGTCCCTCTGTTCTCTGGTTAAACTACTTGATAATTTGACAAACCTAGGCTCCTCTTGTGTGTCAATGTTGCATACGGTTGTATCAGGATCTTCATTTGAAACCTTACCCTTTACTACGACATAATTTCCATCGAATAGTCGTTCTAAAGGCACTAGTCCCCTCAGAATGTGATTGCTAGGTAGCTGAATAATCTGGTGATTGGCAATTTATTTAAAAACACCTCAGAGTTAGGGGCACCTTCTGGTTTAGGATCCTGATCAATATGCAACGCAGAAAATTCATCAACAGATTGGAGAAATTTGTTGATTTCCAGGTCATCTTCAAATACTTTCCAATGCTTGACGTTATCCGGTACAAAGGGCCTATATCTTATTTCAACATCATATTTGACCGTGGGTGGCAGAGGAACTTTGAGCAAACTAGCTGAGATAGCTAAAGAATCAACTGAAGTATTCTCCCCCCTTGGAATGAAAGAAATGTTAAAGGCCAATAAGAAATTGTCAATCAGGTCCCATACCTCATTTCAATAATTCCTAAGCCGGGGATTATTAGCACGATAAGCATTTCTGACTTGTTGGATGATCAACTCAGCATCTCAAAATATTGGCTTCCTCAAACTTAACCTAACATGGGGAGAAATTGGCTCTCTCATATGTGTAAGTCTCTCCTTTGTTGTCTGAGATTGAAGTGAATTTGAGGTTTCTTGAATGTTTGTTTGGGATTTTTTTCTTTATTTTGTTTTTTTACTAGTGAGTATTGATCTGGGCAGTATTCCCAACATATTTTTTCATCTATGGTAGTGTGTTTGTTTTTTCTTTGCATCTGGTTTTCAGTGTTTAAAAGGTGTTGCATTGCTAGATTATTTTTCAAATTTTGGGTTTTGATTTCATGGAGACATTGGAGTGCTCTATAGCCCTTAATGTTTGTTTTCTAATCTGTATGCATTTTTATTTTCTTAGATTAAAGAAATCTGCATTCAAAAAAGAACAGAAAAAAAAAATGCACACACATAATTTGCTAGGGTGGAGCTTTTGAGTTTTGAAACAAAATGTGTATTGGTGTGCCTGGTGTTAAAGATATTAATGAATTCTTTGGATTGTCTTTCATGATTGATGATGATTGTGAGGTTGTTTTTTTTTTATAAAATATACAAATAAATTTTTCCTCTCCTTCCTTAGCTAGAATTCATCAAAAGTGAAAAGTTGCATTGATGCATCAAATTTGTCCTTATTTGTATTGGGAGTGAGTCTAAAACATCATTGAAGTTTCATATATTCCCTTAAATAATAAAAAACCATAAAAGGAACATATAATCCAAAAATCATTTGAAGCTTTTTATTTTTAGAAAACCAACATAGCGTAGGATCTTAGGGCCTTAGTGTAGTATTGGACAGTAAACTCTCCAATCCCACAAAATCAAGCCTAGCAGACATTAAAGAGATAATAAATCCATTGCCACAATGAGTGTGTTAGGAATCTCCTCTAACATACGATTAAATCATGAGGTTGCATTGAGGCAAGTAGGGTGATATCCCCTTTCTTCTTGTCTTGGTGTTTTCTAGACTACTTCGACTACTACATCTATAGGGGTTTCAAAAGTTTACACACCTCTTTGTGAGGTAGCACTTTCAAGAATTCAAGATTATTTTCCTTACCCATATGTGTGTTTGGACCTTCAATTTTTTCCTCAGTCACAGTTTGTGAGGTGGTAACCTTAGTGGCTTGTTTTAGGTATCTATAGAGGTGTTCATGAGTGAGAATTTCCCATGGTACCTAGGGTAGACGTTGAATCCCTTTTTTAGTTCCCCTAGAGGGTACCCACCTTAAAAAAGGGAAGTTGCATTTGTCATGGTTATTATGTGATGGTTATATTAACTATTCCTCTCACCTTTGTTGGCAAATAGTTTGGGGACTTGACATCATCTAGAGGTTTGGTTTTCAAAGGGCATGTTGATCCCTTGGTTTTCTTATTGTTAGCTTAGGGGTGTTCGTTTTGGCTCCAAGTCTATGTTGGCCATAAGTTGATTTTTGTTTTTGTTATATAACATATTTTATTCACCATGGTTGAACAATCATTTCAATGGTCCCATCGACGATAAGGACGCATGCCTATTATGGAGGTACAACCACCTCTTAAGCAGTGAGCAGTAGGTGATGAAGGATTTAAAGATCATGAAAAAATGTGCAAGGAGAGTGAGTTTGTATAAGTTGATGTGGTCGACGAAAGTACTTGACCTCATTTAAATGTCCTTTGATTGGTTATGACGACCCCTTACTCATCCAAGTTGGGGAATCCTTCAATGATAACTTTTCTTTGTTTATTCATCCTCGTATCATGCCATGCCCAACTGTCGCGTCCTGTATGGACAAGATATCAGGCTCATTGACAAGTTCCCGAGGAGGCACCTTCATGATGTCCTCCCTTCCATTTATCAGTGTCATAGCACCAACACCATATTTACAGTTTCATCAGGTGTCTCCATTTGGGGGATGCCAACTATGTCTACCTTTCCTTTCGTTATTATACCTAGCATTAGCACACCCATCCCATCTGTTGCAATTCCCACATATGGATCTTCCTCAAGTGGGGGTTGTTGATCCTTGGAAACATTCCTGGCAGCCAACATGGAGAAATTGCTCAATCAAGGCCCAAATTAGGTTTATACTCATTTGGGATGGAAATCCTCACCAGAATGTGGGCTTGATTGCCCCTAAAAGGGATTTGAAATCAACCAAAAGGTTAATCCAATTATGATTAGGTGTCTACTTCTAAGCTATGGTAAAATGAAACTAACATTAAATGCACTCTAACTATTGTTTATAATTAAAACTAGAGGATCCCATGAGCATAAAATGATGATTAAATATGAGAAGAAGAATAAATTGTTTAACATTAAAAAATAGGTATAAAAGAAAACAATGGTTGAAACCATCATTAGAAATTAAATTATTCAACTAAATATTTATTTGAAATTTTTATTTCTATATGCTCATATTTAATTAAATATCAATCTCATCAAATTCAATCAAAATGGAATAATCGCATTAATTTTTCAAATATTATAACAATGATGCAGAAACAAAGAATGTAAGCATTCATACCATCAATAAATTTGAAATAAATATAATAATTTCTTGCAAAATGTGTATTTCGATAGCTTTAATAATAGTACCAAGCAAAGGTGTCCGACCTGTGCGAGACTCTATGCCCTGCCAACTCAGAATGGACGGCACAATGAAGGCCTTAATGGGAAATTGATTGGCTAGGATTGCCTTCTCATTATGGTTATATGATCAGGCTTTGATTAGGAGTTCAGTCAGCTCAAACTCTTTATTGTTTAGTTTGTTTTAGTTTCAGTTTTCATGGACAATGCTCAAACTATAGGCCGCCACCTGCCCTGGTTTCCTCCAGGTAGGGCAGATGGCAGTCTGCCTCTTTTGGACATGGTTATCCGAGGCTGCCAATTGTTCTAGTTTTTGCTAATTTGGAGGAATAGTTGGCAGCCTAAGGATAGATGTTTATTTTTGTTTATGATATAATATAACAGGATTCGTTCTCTTTTTACTTAAAAAACAAAAAATAGTACTAAGAAAATTAAAACACACTATAGATACTTCCACTACATGTCTTCAAATCCACAAAATTGGATTTTACAATAGTGTAATTGACCAGTCTCTAGAGTTTCCAACCGCTTATATCTGTCTACATAATTACAATCAATAGAAAATAGAAGATCCTAAAATTTGGAATTGTCTCCACTTTGGTCTGGATGTCAACTTGAATTGATAATTGATATTAAAGAGAGATATTCTCCTTGCTAGTAGCGACTTCCTTACTGATCAATTTTCATCATTACTCTTGCACTTGAGTTTTCCATAAGGTAACTTTTTCTAATATTAGTGAAACAAGAGGTGGGTGAGGGATTTATTCATTAAGCTTACACCTATAAATTATTTTGGCAATCTCTTCATTTCTTGATTTAGACTTGGACAAGAAATTGTTCATAGCTTTTGAGCATTTTGTTGTTTGAATAATAAGCTCTTTGAAAACATCAACATTCTAAAAAACTATTTGTGTGGCCCTATCTACCCATGAGATTATTTGTTGATTCACGTACGTAAGGCAATTATATAGGGGAACCGATTGATCGAGAAACTAAACATGATGCATTTCATAATCCTCGATGATATATAGAGCTTGATCCCACATATCAAACAACTTTTATGTGTTTATTTAATCAAATATTGTGAGAACAAACAATTAATGTGCTAAGAGTCTAATGAAACTTGAATGTGTATTTTCTCTTCCTTAGTCCACCTAGAATAATCTTTCGATAAATCGGTCCTTGTTGCTTCCCATGTCTTCAGACTATGAAATGACCTTTGAGCTTCGTTTTTCTTACTCAAAATGTGTTTGAGACTATGTAGTAAATTGTAGCACTTGTTCATGTTGTTATTTGATTTCATACAATTTGGCATAGAATGGTTCTTGAAGAGATGCCAATTTGTTATTTATCTTAACTGCTTCTTTCCTTAAGGTTTTTAAATTTTTCATTTTGATTTTCTTTTATTTAATTGAACAACGAAAGTGTCCACTTGGTTCTCATGATTTTTTCTCAATTTCTCCTTTTCCTCAAGAGAAAAAAACTAATTTTGTGTTATGTTCATACTTGATATCATCTATTTTAGTTCTTATCTATTTAATGGTATCCAAAGATATTTTATTTACTTTTGTACATTTATCCAGCTAGGTTTGATGTTCTTCTGACCAAATGGTCTCATGTGACTTCAATCACTACTACATATGGGTGGATTATTCCACGAAAATTTTCCATGCTTCAACTAGTTTCATATTTTTTTTTTAAACAGGGTAGGATTTCCATCGATATTGCCATGAAATTTCGTCGCAATATCGACAAAAATCTTATTTAAATGTAGTCGAGATTTTTGTCGCTATAGCGACTAACTATCGTGGCAATAGCGGCGAAAATTTTTCCTATCTCATTGGTCAGTGTTAACGGCTAGTTGACTATTATATATATATACATGTTACTTTAAGAGACTTTGCGACACAATTGCTATAGTTGCGACATTGTTCTTGGCTTTTGTTTGAGCTATTTTTTTTTCCATCACCCACCGGTGGAACATATCCAATTCTCGATCTACATAGCTCGGATTTTGAACTTGCAAGGTTAGTATGTTATTTTTTATTGATGTACTCATTTAACTTGTAAATTTTTTTTCAAATGTCCAAATTTCATTTAGCTTGTTTTTTCCTTGATAATATATTATAATATGTGTAGTACCATATTTCATGTCTTTGATTTTTGGATCTAGTTAGTATATTCTATGGAAAAGAGTATGTGGATTCCATAATATTCTAGGTTTATGGAATCCACATACCCTTTTGCCTTCAATTGTAGCTATAATCTCTCTCTCTTTTCATTGATAAAGATATGGAAGTACTCTTGAAACTCAACCCTGATTAGTGAAATGATAGTAATTGATTGTCAATTTCTTCTCTCTTTTAATTTTTAAGACCTGACAAAAAAACACCAACAAATCTTGATTGAAGAAGGGACTAATAAGATACATAACCACTAACCCTAAATTTATGTTAGGTATATATGTCATTATTATATAATGAAAAACATTTGTACACATATGACCTTATTATAAAGATGTTATCTATGTCGTCATGATATTGATCCTCTACACATATGATCACCTTATTATAAAGATGTAGGTCACTGCAAATAAAGATATCATAATCGAAAGGAGTAGCCAAAATATAAAAAATTGACAACTTAATGTTTGGTATGGTGTAGGTAAGACAATTACTTGTCAGGAAAAGGATTTGTCACAATGAATGAAAATGATAGGAAACTTGCTCAGTTAAGAGCGGCATTAGAGGCGAGGGGCAATGGAAAATGTTATTTCCCTTCCTATGATTGCAGAGCCTTGCAAAATAGAAGAATTTTAATAGAAACAACCCAAAAAAATTGTAGGTAGAAGGGGCACACCGAAGGGGGTAATGAATATCGTCCCTCAGTAAGAGGATTCAATATTTAATGTATTCTTTGTAATAATCAGTATGTCGTGAATTTTAGTAATTATATTTCTTATAGGAATTTTTATATTTTCTATACACACTAACTTTTCTATGTTATTTTTAAATATATAGACGATGCCCCCAAAGTGTCGACCTCCAAAGAGTTATTTGCCAAGTAGTAGTAGAAATACTACTTTACATGGAGATGAACTTCGAGATCAAAATATTGAAGCTGTTGATCAAGTTATTAATGATGATATGGATGGAGATAACATTAGTGATTCAAATCAGGAAGATGAGATACATAGATTGATCCAAGACAGATTTTCTCCAATGGATGAGGAAAACCAGGATGATAGTCATGATGTTGATCCTCTACTCGAGAAGTCACATCAACCTCTTTAAGAAGGATCAACAACAAATCTTTTATCTGCTATATTGTTGTTAGTGAACCTGAAGGTTTTGAATGGTTTATCAAACACATGTTTCACACAGATACTAAGGTATTTAATTTGTTAATTATTTATGCCTGCATGTTCACAAATACTTAAAAGGTTCATTTTTTTTCTATATTGCTATTGTTTTCTAATTTGTAAATTAGTATATTGGATGATATATTGATAATGAATATTGTTTACATTGACTTATTGTTTATAATTTTGTAGATTGTTAGGTGATGTTCTATTACTGACGTTGAATATTTTTCCATGCACATATCAAGAAATATCCATGATTATGAAAGAAATTGGAATGGACTATCAGGCTATTGATGCATGTCCTAATGATCATATCATATATTATGGAAAATATGCATTAGAAAATGAATTCCCACAATGTCAAATAAGTAGATATCTAACCGATAAAGCATCAAATAAGGTGTCTCATAAAGTTCTTCTTTATACTCTGATAATTCCATGTTTCCAGCGGATGTTCAGGTGCCAAAGTATAGCACAGTTTATGGATTTCCATGCAAAGAACAGAAATCAAGACGATGTTCTTCAAATGCCAGTAGATGGTTCTGCATTGAACTACATCAAAGAAAAGTGGCCAATTTTTAAATAAGAACCTCGTAATGTTAGACTTTCATTGTCAGCTGATGGTGTCAATCCATTTGGAGAGCTTCATTCTACATACTGAGTGTGGCATGTTTTTGTTATAAACAATAACCTTCCTCCTTGGATGTTGATTAAGAGAGAGCACACAATGTTGGCAATGATTGTTCGAGGTTTTTAATTATCTTTTATTTTCTTTAAAGCATGACAAAATATTTCATTTCTTTGTTTCGTGCATGGTAATTATTTCTTTTATATATCACGACATCTAGATAAGTATAATTAATCATAGAGTAGGTTGAACCAATCAGGTAGGTACCAGGTTAAAGATATGAACGTACATATTGAGCCTCTCATCGATGAGTTGTTGAAGTTATGGGTTGGTGTCACTATGTATGACATCTCTAGACCAATAGGGCAAAGACGATTTCAATTCCATGGAATACTATCATGGACAATTCATGATGCCCTCGGGTTAACACATTTTTGTGGTATATTGTTACTTTATTTTTGTGATTTAATATTATATATCTTTTTTGAAAAAATCATGCATTATTTTAAATTGTAACTCTAATTTGATGCTACATTATTCATATATCTTGTAGGTATTCAAACAAAGGGTAAATTTGCATGCCCAGTTTGTGGTCCTGGAATAAAATCTCATCATTCAAGGAGTTTAGCAAAGGAAGTGTTTGATGAGTATAGGCATTTTTTGCCTAAGAGCCATAGTTATCGAACTACAGACAAAACAAAGTTCAATGGTAAAGAAGAAAATGGAAAAAAACTATGAAGAATGACACCTCGCCTATGGAAGTTGGAAAATATTAGAAATCGTCAAGGTACACAAATTATTTATGTATGACCTATTATATAAATCTTTGGTTAATTTCATTAGTATTAAATTCATTTTTTCCGATTAATTAGTGTTAATTTCAATTTGTTGATGTTTCATGAATGTCGTTAAGGGACGATGGGCTTCCACGAGGAATGAAAAGTTACACGATGCAATTCAGTAAATTTCTATACTACAATAACCTACAAATAGTTCATTTGTTTGATACAATGCATATTGGGAAGAACATAACAGAATTGTTATGGCAAATATTAGATGGAAGGACTGGCAAAGAGAGAATTGGAAAGATTTGTTGTGACTTCCGAGAAGCTAATCACGCCTTGCAAAGTGTTATTATTAATTCTAATGGCGATGTTCCTAAACAAAATACTAGTCTTCCTTGGTTATTGACAGAACAACAGAGCAATATTGTAAAAGAGGTCATTCGAAAAATTATGTTTCTGACGGGGTTTTCATCAAACATACAAAATATCTAAACTAAAAAATGTGATTTTGGCAGGGTTAAAACACATGACTCGCATACATTCATGAAGGTAATTAGTAGGTTATAATATATTTTCTTATTGGTATGCATTTTTTGGAAGCAAATAATAATTATTTGGTTTTTGTTACAATATGTTCTACCTTTATCTCTCCCAGATGACTTTGACAACAACATAAAACAAATTATTTATGTACTTGGAAAATACATGAGGTAAGTATTGTTTTATAAGGAAAATGTACTTCTTATGTGATTTGTATTGGAGCTTATTGACATATTATCTTTTATCTATAAATTTATGTATGCTTTGATATTTTTTAATTGCATTGACATTTGTAGGTGGCTATCATCAAAAGAAATCCATAAAGAAGATATAAGGTATTGGAAGAGAGAAATTCCTCAACTAATGTGTCAAATGCAATAGTATCTTGTGTCAAATGCAACAATATCTACCTCCATCATTTTTCAATGCACAAGAACACTACCTCATACACCAAGTTGAGGATATTGAATTATGTGGACCAGTACACACAAGGTCGATGTCGATGGTGGAGAGGCAGTTGAAGTCACTGAAGGCTTTTGTTAGACAAAGAGCACGTCCTAAGGGTTCTATGGTTGAGGGATATATGGTATATCAATGCATGGTGTATATTAGTCAATATCTACCTAAATTAGCACAATATATGAATGTGCCTCGCATTTGGCATCTCGACTCCATCAACAAATTTGAAGTGGAGGTCCTATTGGGGAAAGGTAAAAGGAGGACTGTGAAAGGTAATTATTATATGTTGACGTAGATTTAATATATTACACATCTATTAAATTATTCATTTATTAACAATAACTAATTAATGATATTAAATTGTTATGCTATCATATAGTTTCTCGAGAGTGGGATGCTTTACATTTATAAATTGCAAACAACCTTGATTGGATGGAGCATTGGATAGAATATACTAAAGAATATTTCAATAGGTTATCATGGGAAGGGGTGAGTAAGATGATTAAAACAGGGCATCGTCATCGATATCAATTTCCTGATCTTACATCAAGGGAAGTTGATTTAGCCTTTGGTTTAAAAGATAAACAGGCAAGTTAAATTTGTTACCCACATTTTCCTAGTTTTTTCCCAATTTTTCAATGTATTTTGGTTTGTTTAATTATTGAAATATATATTTAGTAAGTCCTATATAAGGATTATTAATTTGCAATTTATTTTTTACTTGTTGTCCATGTTGTAGTTGAAACATCACAAGGCTATGTGGTGTAATGGTCGTAAATTTCGTATCAAGATGTTGGATGATAAGATGAAAACCTCGGATTGTGGGATAACTACAGTGTTTAAGGTCACCAACATTTCCTCTAGAAGTGACAGAAATCTAGAAGAAACTGAGAATAGGTACTATGGCCATTTGGAGGATATAATTGAGTGTGATTTTAATTCCTTAAAAATAATTTTGTTTGAGGTTAAATGGTATAGGCTACGGATGCATGAATGTGATCCTGAAAGAACTGTTATTGAGCATGATAATTGATTTACCATGGTTAATACAAGTGCATTTGAACTAGGTACAGAGCCTTATGTTCTTCCAAGTCAATGTGAGAAAGTACTTTACTCAGAGATACCTAGTAAAGTAGGTTGGTCATACATTGTTAGATATGATCCAAGAGGAAGACCAGTAAAGTACAATCATATAGCTGAGGATGAAGATAATAATGAGGAAGAAGATCATGATTATGAATGTCAGGATCAAGTGGCTCATGTAGTCGATGTGTCAGATGAAGAATTTGAAGAGTCTGATCATCCAAATGTAGGAGATGATGATCTCATTGACGATATCAATAACTATAGTAGTGAAAATGATGTTGATGATGATGTTGATAGGAATGAGCCTTCACCAATATCGATTATGAACGATATCCTGATACAGATGTTGAACTAGATGAAGAAGAAGATGACTGATATTTAATTCACGTTGAAAAGAAGAGGTATGTGTTTATATCTTTTATATGATCTTTATACATTTTTATGTTGTATAATATAGTATA
>JASDQU010205174.1:8665-28835 GCA_032191745.1 Picea mariana
TGTCCTTGGTTTTCGGCCTCCATGTTTTGAAGGTGGACGAAATCTTCATCCTCCTCATCATCTGAGATCACCTCTATGTAGTGGGCTTTGCCCTTACCCATACACTTGTGTGTTGGGTCCCATGGTTCCTTGCAGGTGAAGCACAACTGTTTCCTCCTCAATTCCCTCCTAGTGGTCTCATGCATCCTACCCCTTCCTCAGTCAAACCCCTTGGGGTCTCTCCCTCCTTGGTTCATAGGAGGTCTTTGATCTCTGCCCCCTTGATTGGGAGGTCTAGGGGTGAATCTTGTCTTTGTTGCCGATCCTAAGTCTCTGGTCTTCCAAATGGCATCATGCAAGGTTGTAGGCTTAAAAGCCTTGACCCAACCCCTCAAGGGTTCCATCAACCCTTCTGTGAAGAGCATCATAAGTCTTGCTTGAGACACATCCTGTACCATCACTGCTAGCCTCTGGAACTCTTCTATGTAAGCCTCCGGTGATCCTGTCTGTCTGAGATGTGTGAGCTCCCTAAAAGGTAGCTCTGGGTTCCCATGGTCAAATTTGTCAATGAGCCTCTGTGTGAATTCTGTATAAGACGTAATCTGATTGTGACCCAATGTGGTCAACCCATGGTACCACCAATCATGAGCCTTGCCATCCAAGTACATGGTGGCAAATTTGATGGCATCCATATCTCTCATGGGGTTAAGATGTAGGTAGGTATCCAGCTTCTGCACCCATGCGTGTGCAGTCACCTTAGCAGATCCATCAAAATAAGGGATTTCTATCTTGCTTGCCCTATGCTCCAGTTCATAGTTGGGCCTTTGATACTGTTTCGGTTTTCCCCCAAATTTGATCCCGCAATACTGATCTAGCGTGACTTTCCTTTGAAACCCTGCACTTAAGGCATGATACTSCTTGGCATACTGCTCAAAATTGTCCTCAATCTCATCCTCATAGTTGTGTTGTGGTTGATTATCCAAAAATGTAGGTAGATAGGCCCTAGGGGTGGTCCTACTATGTGTTTTCCCTTGGGGTGCACCTCCTCCATARCTCTGTCCCTCGGTGTGATAACGGGGGTTGTGCTCCTGTTGAGGTCTAGTCCCCATGAGATCCACTAGCTTCTYTATTGGCATAAACTTCCAGACCCTTCCTTGTATGAGTCATTTGCATTAGGAGTTGCGACAACCTCTCCTGGCTTTCATTCACTTTTCTCAGAGTCTCTATCATTTCCACCTGTCCCCTGCGCACTATTTCTTGGTTTTCCTATAGATGATGCACAAGGGTGCTCTGTGTCATGTTTATGGAGTGTTGCAACTCCTTGGCGAACCCTGCCAGAATATGTGGCTCACTGTCTTCACTTGATCCTTCCATTTCTGCTTCTGTCTCACCTGTCTGCTTCCTGCATCTGCCCATGTAAATGCCACTGAACTTCTGCATGCGCGAATCCCCACTGGCTGGGAGGATCAACGCTCTGATACCACTGTAATGTTCTTGAGGCAATGTTTTTGCTCAGAACACTAATTGTTTATTGTTTTCTATGTTTGTTCTTGTGTTTGCAGGTGTACTTCTGAAGATGTGCATTTGGACTACTTAATGTCGATTGAGCAATAGATATGAAGCGTATAATCATAAACAAGACAAGAGATACAAAGAACACCAGTATAGAACCAACAATGTCAGATATGACCTTTATTTAGATAGTAAGAAGATCCCGTATATAAGAGATCTGCAGATCTGGAAGAAAGCCCCAATAATATCAAAATGGGCTGCCAGCCGATACAATAATAATGACAATTCAAAGATAAGTTCCTCCCAAAGGCTATCTGAGAAGAGATCCAAGCCTCCCAAGGCCACCAACAAGCAAGCTCGGACTGAAGATAAGAATACCCTGTCAATACTCTGCAAAACCCCTCCAACTGGCTAAGTTGTGCCCTGCTCTGGATGCTGCTAAACCCTCAAGTTTCGGCCCTCCCTTTTCTGACCCCCAAATCCCTCCAACTCTCCCGAAATGTAGATCGGGCTGATAGAAACCTCCGGACCAAGTCTCAAGCTGATCTGAGAAGTTCTGCTTCTCCAACTAGGCAACCCCTAAACTGGATTGCGCCCTCTTGGTTTGATTAAGTCAAGGAGAATTCGTTCTCCCCTCTAGGAGCCTCCAAATGCCACCAAAATCTACCAGAATGTAGATCGGGCCAATGCTACCATGATGATGAAATGTCAAGTCAATCTATGGAGATCTGAGCCACCAAACATTGAAAATATCTTTCCGCAATGCACCCTTCTCTTCTCCAATTCCTGCCAAGCCTCCAGAAATAAACTGCAAGGATAATCTCCTCCGAAATAGACCAAGAATGATGCTAGGGACCCTATGAAGAGAACCCAGGTGCTACTTTGCCCAAATGCCTTCTCCTTTCTCTAGATCGAATCAATCTTCCCAAGATGGTGTGCCCCCTAGCTGGAAACCCCCTAGGTTGTGCACTAGCATGAAATCTGCCTGTAGAACAAACCTGCAACACTGTAGAATGGTGTGGGAGGATTATTTCACCCCCGGGACCAAGCCTGGATCAAGAAAGGTGGGATCTATCACCACTGAGTTGATCTCTAGGGTTTTATACTCAAAACCCTCAAAATTGATTGTGCTCAAGAGCTCCAATGCAAATAAGATAATAATCCAGAATGAATAAGGAGTGTGCCCTGCCCTTTCCTTTATAGCTCCAGTGTATTCCTCCGTTGAGTTAGGTAACCCCTAGGGTTAACTCTTAACCTAACTCATCTTTTCTTTTCTTTCGTCGAGTTACCCTTTTTCACACAAAGTCAACTTAACTTTAGAACATTATGTTTTTTGGTTGACTTTGTCCCCAATATGCCTGAGACTATAGTCTAGTGGGGAAAGCTAGACTACTGAGTCTCTCCAACCCTCTTCATCAAGAGGTGGGGGGAATTACATCGGGCCTTGTTGCCATCCTTATGCACACTTGCAAACGTGAGCCAAGTCCTACTCACTTAGTGTGTCCTTGGAGGCACAATGCCTAGGTTCAAAGCCCATGCTGTCACTTTGGCTTGAACCTCTTCTGTCTAGGCTCACTCCTAGGGAAGCCAAGGGGGGTAGTCCCTAGTTTCTAGATAATATTTAGAGTTTACGTTCTAGGAGTTGATTTTAATTTGTTAAGGTTAGGGGGAGCCTATCCTAGGATGCTAAGGCAACAATGCAAGATGCAAGGTTTTAGTATGTCAAGCAAGCCTTTCCCTAGGTCAACTAAGACTAGTGCCTAAGGTTGGGCAAGGGGTCAACTAGATGTTAGGGTGTTTCGTTACAATGTGATTACAAGATTATCAAAAGAATAGTTAATCCACAAGAGTGCTAGATACAAGTACTTACAATAAAGAATATTAAAGATACAATGATACAACACAACAAGCTAACCATGTATTGTTTGTATGTGCAGGATATAAAGAATATCAAGGAAAGAGCATCAACGACACATCAAAGCCAAGCATGCCCCAATAGCACTTACTCTATTGGACTACCCCTCAATGGCAACATCAACACAATAAAGATTCACAAGGACACTTAGAAGTTTCATAAATTTGAAGCACAAGTGTTCCACAATGATTAAATCACTTAGTTGATTTTACCCACAAAGCATTACTTGTGTTACGAGATCGAAAGATTGAGTTACAAGTATTAAGCCTTAAGATGTATTAGATTAAGCCAAGGTTTGATTACTTAGTGAGTTAAGGGTTCCTTAAGATTGTAAGATTTTAATTACCCTTATTAAGTGTTTCACCCAAAACCTCCTCCCCCGGTTGCCAAATAACTGCTGGATGCTCAAAAAGTGAGGCAACGAGGCCTACCCTAGCTTCACAGGTCAGCCTGAAAGATTGAGTTTTTACGGAAAGGACGTCGCGCGCCGTGAGATTGTCCCCGGTCTAGCACCTTCCGTTGCCCTCCTCAATCCCCGTTTTAGATGGTGAAGATGGTGGTTTAAGATACCCTGTTAAGTCTATTAAGTTGGTATATCAATTGGTTAGACTTTTAGTTGTGTTATAGAGTGTTTTAGTCACTTTATGATGCCTTAAAATAATGATTTATTGCCAAAACCGAAACTTATTCTAGCTTATTAAGTGTGTCGTTTAAGCACAAGAATGAAGCATTTAACACATGTATAGCATCTAAAGAGTAAGTTGAACAACGATTTAGTTTGTCACCATGATTAAAACATTAACATGAAAAGCTTATTGTGAAAGGATACTAATGCACAAGGGCAAGAACAACTTGCCAAGGAAAGGAGAGAAGAGTTCAAGCTTATATCACTTATCTTATGTTGTTAAAGCATTAAAGAGAAAAGCATTAAGTGAGAAAGAGAAGCTTCAAAATTTAGAAGTGTACCTACACTATCAACTTATCCAACAATATTTACTTAAGTGTGATGGCAAGTGGCCTTAAGATATTATAACATGAAAAGCAAACCATCTATTAAACCATTAAAGCATAGATCATTTAGTGTGTTGGATTAAAGCATGCAAAACAAGATAGATCTTGAAAGAGCTTATAACATGCAAATAGATCTAAGTAAGTTGATTATGCCCCAAGGGCTTAAGCTAAGGATTAATGTGTGATGTGAAGAGATCTAGATCTAGAGTATTTTAAACCATTAAAGCATTAGACCAATAACACATTACTTATCCTAGCCTTATGATTTTGGGGGTTTCTCTCCCAAGGTGTAGGCAATTATTAACTTAGAAAAATTGAAGAGAAAAGGGAAGGCAAGCCAAATAATTCAATGGCACAAGGTGGAGGAAAGCCAACTGTTGTTGTGCCAATGAGGTTGTGAGGAGAGTAAGCAAGCCAATCAACTATCAAGAAAAAGGCTCACTAACCCCACGTCCTAGGTCAAGGATACTTTAGGAATAAAGAAATTGAAACTTGAACTAACCTTAGGCTACACTAAGCCCACACGTGGGAGGTAGGCCGTACCAATCCTCCTCCCAAGCTATGAGCAAGCCAAGATCTACCTAAAAGTGAAGAAACAATGAAAAATAAGCTTGGAAATGAAAATGAGAGGTTGAGATTTGTTACCCACTTGAAGAGAAGGGTCTTGGAGTGTTGTGTGGCTATTTTGGGGCAACTTAACCCTCTCAACCTACTGAAAACCTGCAAAAACCAGCAAGCTATGCTTGTTGGAAAAGCTACACACAACCAACAATGTGAAGAAAAATTTCTGTTTTTAGGGTAGAATTTTTTCTTCTTAGAAACCAATGATAAAAATAGATTTAAATGACCATCCAACTATGTTAAGCTAGCTGAAATATATATGGAATGATAAGTAATGAAAGAATGAGTAAGAATGAGAAAGAAGGAGTTTATATGTGCTTTAAGGGAGGACTCTTCCTTGAGACAATCCCAATAAAGCCCTTGAAGCCAAACCTGCAACACTTGACAAGATAATATGCATACAAAGATAATATGATTGGATATGCTAATAAGATGAAATACTTGCACCCTATCTAGCAAACCTACATATATAGATCTACAAGAATACTCTTTGTTAGATCTACCCAAGTAACACTTTACCCAAGATCTAATCTATGCAATCATCAAATCAAATATTCACAATGTTACCTCACATGTAGCAAGAGCAAAAATACTTGTTGCTCTTCCAATGATCCTCCAAAGTTTCTTCTTTATTATTAAAAATGGATCTTGGAGAAATACTTGCTCCAAAACCCTAAGAGCCAAAGAATGGAAGATGGACAAAAGAGAGAGAGAGAGAGTGGAAATTTAAGTAGCATAACAATAGCTCAAGATATGGTGAGGAGGGAATGAGAAAAGAGATCTATTTATACTTGGAGAGGCAAACCTACCTCTCTTGGATCAATGCCAAGTGTCCACCACCAAGCACAAGGTGAGATCCCAAGGAGGGGAACACACCATCTAGGGTTTGGATCATGGATCCAAGAGGTGGATGAGTGGGTTGATGTTTGGATCAAACAAAATAGGTAGTGTGAGGCTAGGGAAAGCGTGCCAAGTGAGAGAAGGGGCCCCAAAACATTTAAAAATAATTTTCTAGATTTTTCCCAAGAGGGGGGCGTAATTCCTCAAGGAGGGCGCACCACTTAGGGTTTGGGATAAGAATGGAAGGGAATAAATGATAAGAGGGGAGTGGAGATGAGCTAGGGGGTGACGTGGGGGGTGAGGGAAGGCACACCAATCAAGAAAGGGGCCCATCACCCCTTCTAGATCTAAGTCACAACTTTTTATCATCAAGGGGGGCGTAGCTTCCCCTAGGGGGCGTGAGGGTTGAGTGAGTGAGGGGGTGAGGGTGTAGGAAAAAGGTTAAAACAAGTTGGGTTGGGTAGGAATGGGTTAGGAAACCTCTTTCCATATTTATCCACCTTTACATCATCCTTTAAACTCATTATTACAATTTTTACATTCTTGCTATGTCAAGACTTAGCAATTAAAATTGTTGTTTTTGACTGACTGACACTCCGGGTGGACAAACCCATAGCAGAAGTTGTCCGACTGAGCTGAAACTTGGTCCAAGAGTGTAGGGGGTCTCATTCCATTTCTTTTGAGCACAAATACCCCTATCAAAAGTCCAAGAACCTAGTTTTTACAATTTTTGCTCAAAAATAATTAATCAATTAAATAATTAAATTTCCACACTTAGGGAAATTTAATTAAAAATTAATTAATTAAAAAAAACTAATCTAGACTCGATGGAATTCCGCGAGACTCTCTAAGATGTCTTGCATGGTCATTTACATCATTCCTAAGCAATAGTTACTAGAAGATAAGCCCATTAGAACGCCCTTCACCACTTTGGAGGAATTATTGCAAGTGTGAGGGAAAAACTCAAGGGAAATCAATAAGGTTGAAGAGCCCAATTGATAACCTAAGGATAAAAAACCCTCGGTGAAAGGAACTCTCCCAATGAACCCATCCCAAGGTAACTGACCTAACTATGACCAATGCAGACCTATTACATTATTGACCCACGTAGGGGTGCAGAAATTCCATTTACAAAAAGAAGTGTTGGGGCCAAAAATGCCCTGTAGAACCAAAATCTTCGACAAATGAGCATCTGATGATGCATCTCTTCATGGCACATGGAGTTGACCCGCTAGTTGGATAGGTGGTCAATAGGGCCCATAAAACTCCTCAAAACTGCATGAGCTCCCTATCACCCCCAATTGGCTACTTTGGCAGGCATCCCAAACTGCAACATAAGGGAATCCAAAAATGGGGACATTACATCGGTTCACTAGGATAAGTGTTGGTTAAAATCTAGATTGAGGGAAAATTTTCTGCTATAGAAAACTTCAGTGCAACTTAGTAAAGAATCATTCTGGAATCTGTACCAAGACAAAGATATTAAAATCAGGAAATTCAACCAGTAAATCCAACAATGGATAGTGAGAGAAGAACAAATGGTTTCTTAGTTGGTTTGATTATATTTGCACTATCCTCTGCTTTATTTAGGTATATATTGAAATTATAAATTCCTGTATCATAATGATTTTGAAGTCCTCTAACTGTATGGATAAACATGTTAGAGCCAAGATGAGACTAGGGGATGATTGGTGTGGTGTTGCATGTGAGGTAGTTAGTGCCAATCATTCTTGTGTTACAAATATACTAATGTAGCACACTTGTGCTTTGCCATATTCATCAAAGGTAGAGTTTCATGTCCTCGGAAGAATATCCATTTCATCAGGAAACATGCTTGTTTGATTGATAATTTTTTTAGAGGNTGATTTTGAAGTCCTCTAACTGTATGGATAAACATGTTAGAGCCAAGATGAGACTAGGGGATGATTGGTGTGGTGTTGCATGTGAGGTAGTTAGTGACAATCATTCTTGTGTTACAAATATACTAATGTAGCACACTTGTGCTTTGCCATATTCATCAAAGGTAGAGTTTCATGTCCTCGGAAGAATATCCATTTCATCAGGAAACATGCTTGTTTGATTGATAATTTTTTTAGAGGAGAAAATACAGTTTATGCAAGATTTGGTGGGCTCGAATATCATATATGGCACCAATGGATGGGGTTAGTGCCCACAACCAAAAATGGCCTATGTAACTAAGGTGCATGGATAGGACAAATTTTTAGAGTAGCCTAGATATGACAGGATTATATATATATATATGAACATGAGATACTAATTTCAGCGTGCCATTCATGAATTTGAAAATAAAGCCAAAAATAGAGTTATCATTAATATTAGCAGATGTGATATGCAAACATTACAAGCAAAATGAGTGTCTCATCACTCTATTTAGTACTAGTTAGACTCCACAGTCTACACATCAGATTCATTACAAACCATAAATTACATATCCTCAAAAATATCTTCATCTATGTATTGAAGCTCGACATCATTAATATCTCTTGGAGGATCGGGAATGTTGCATGAAGATGTAGAGATGTCATGTTCAGTTGAAGAGGTTATTGTTGATGCCTCATCGTCCAGAAAATTTAGGTGAGTCATGGCATTCAACGACATCTTCAAGTCAGGTAACTCTCGTTCTACATCCCATAAAACGGTAAGCCTCGTTATGTGTTCTGGACTCGTATGTGATAGAATGTAGAGGTTGGAAGGTAAGAAATTAGGGTTAAGCTGTTTTTTTTTTTTTAAATTTACCTATTAGATACGCCCCCCAAAATGCTTGATACGTTTCTTGTCCATATCTGAAGGACATATATGCTGTTCCCAAATTGGGATATGAGGTTCCCTAAATATGATATGTTTTCCCACGTATCCTGGTTTGTCCCAGTCCTGTTACGTGGAATGACGTTTCGGGCACCCTGCCCTTGTGTATGTGGTAACACAACAGTGCAACAACCACATTTTCCTACTTGTAGTGATTTATCACTAGTGTTTCGGGCACCCTGCCCTTGCGTATGTTGTAACACATCAGTGCAACAACCACATTTTCCTACTTGTAGTGATTTACTACTAGTTTCTAATGAATGACATGTCTATAATTTCTTTGTAAGAATGGTAAGTGTTACACAAGAAATGGACCAATAAATTCTCTTGTTTTTGCAGTGATAGAGATAAATTGGTTCAAGCTACTACATAGTTAGTCGTACCCTAGATTCATGCTAAGTGGTTGAATAAAGGACAAATTTTATTATTTTGAGCTAAAAATAAGATTCCATAAATCATAGAGCTGAAAAGAAGAAAAAAAATAGCCAATTGATCACAACCTCTCCTTCGATGTCTTAACTAAGAAAGAAAACTGGTTTAACTTATGTCTCATATTGGAAAGTCAAGAAGGAAAGTGTTATGGACTACCTCCCCCACACCTGAAACACATGAACACATAAATTTTGGTTTTATAGGGTTAGAGTGAATACAATTCTACTCAATCATTAAACTTATGTGATGATTAAGTTGAACATTCTCTTCCTAGTTGACAACCTTGCTTAAAGGGGGAAGTTATTGGCCAACCAAACTTCCCATGGAGACCCTCCAATGGTTAGCACCACATGTCTATAACATATTTCTTGGTATTAATCATTGTGATGCCTCACAATAACTTCATTCCTTCACAACATAGCGATAGCCACGAGAAATAACCTTAGTCGCTATGAGCTTTTTACCCCAAAGGTAAGCAATGGGGATCATGTAAAAGACACTACTTTTCCCTTCCAAATTGGATTTCCCATTACCTTGACATATTGAAAGAATAAGAAATGAAACTTAGTAATGCTTACTGTTACCCCTCATATTGACTTGAGTTGTAATTGCATATTTTTAGGGGTAACTTGCAAGGATGTGTTAAACCCCTAGATTTTCTCACTTGCAAATCCTGAGGGTTAAGAGCTAACATGTCTTATTTGGATGGCATTCATATATTTTATCCAAAGATAGCTTCTAGGGTTGGTTCCCCTATGAGTTTAGGTATAGGATTGTTTTAGTGGTGTTTCTTGCTTTAGAGACATGAGTTTGCACATGTTTTCATGGATTAGAGAGAGGTGGTTATTTTTGGTATATTTCTTACATTTTAGGAAACAAAGTTCAGAGGTCCGCATGGTAGTTTCGACCATATATTTAGAGTCCTTGCGAGCTCACGATTCCAGTGAGCCTTTTTCGGATGACATGTGAGCACTTGCTATTTTTAGCAGTTGGAGTTCTAGGGTTCATATGATGATTCCGAGCACATATCTGGGTTTCTTACAGAAAATCTAGTCTGATGAACCCATCTTCATTGACATGCGATGGGATTTTGTTTTTAGCAATGCCTTTTTTTAGGCATACTATATTTGGCAGGGTTCTCCTAGTCTCAGACATTTTTGGCCATTTTATATTTTTCAAGCAGATTGCTATTTTTAGCGAATGCGGTTTCCATGCAGGATGACATGTGGCAGTTGTAGATTATGACATGTGGCGGTCTCAGAGTGTGATAAGTGGCAAAATCAAGGCACATACTTGGGTTAGTCAATCAAGGCACATCAATTAAGTTAACTAGTGTGAGTGGGCACACATAAAAAGTTACAAGTTGGCATGGTTGAGTTATTAAAGCACATGCATTAGTTGAGTGTGAGTTGGCACACGTCAAAAGTTACGCAGCTTTATGTGGTCGAATTGACTGAAGATTTACTCCTCTCTCACACTTTCCTCTCTCTCATGCACACTTCTTCTTCCTCCCGCTCAAAATCCTTTATTTAGTGCATTATCCCTCTCTTTAGTGCATATTCCCTATTTCCTAGCACAAACTTCCTTAACTTATACGCACCCCCTCCTATTCTCCATGCACATTCCATTTCTCACTCATGCACACTTACCCTTCCACGTATCCTCCTTATTTACTTACCTCTCCTCCTCTCTCATGCGCATGCATGTCTCCCATCCCTCACACACTCATCCACTTCTCTCTCCCACACATGCATGTCTCATTCCTATTTCCCCATACGCTTTCCCTCCTACTCATGCACATTCTTCTCCACATATGCGCATTATCTCCTTCCCTAACTTATGCGCACATCACTCCTTATTTAGCACTTGTATTCCTCACCCATGTGCTTGTATTCCATGTTCTAGCACGTGTCACTTCCACTCGTCTCATCCTATGCATCCTCTTTCCCATGCGCATATCTCTATAACATGGGTGCATGGAATCCTTCTTTCGTCGGTGATCTTCAGTTAACTCACAACGTACACATGAGTCCATAGTTCTCACCTCACTCCTTTCTCTAAATGCACCTTGCATGAGGGGAAGGTATTTTTGGGATGAGTGCCTTCTTGGATCTGTATATTGAGGGTTTCTCCATTGATTATAGGTCGGATTTCAGCAGCAGTAATAGACATTCTCATTCTCTCTCTCTCTCTTCTCTTCTCTAGATTCTATTTCTTTGTGCAAGAGTCATCACTATATTAGTTTCTGTACTTGTCTTCATGGTGCAATCAACCTTTTGGAAAATGCATGAATAAAGATTTGTTATGCTTGTATCAAGCTCTCGAGGATTGTTCGTATTGTGTTGGATTTTGTGTTTTGATTATAATCTCTTAGCCTTTTATCTTGGTGTTATTCAACCATTTAATTGTGCTTTCTTTCTCTYTTTCCATACTTCCTAAAGTTATCGTTGTAGGGATTCTACCACTTCAATTTATAAATTATACAAATTACCCCTTTGATAGCTTGATCACTAGCCAAAGGTCATCTTGTGTGCGTATTTTCGGGTTTCTTTTGCAGGTTTACAGGGAGACACCCCCTTGAGGATGGAAAGCACCAACCCAAACGGAGAGGAGTATTTGTCAGTGACACATTTGGACACTTCCTCCTATAGTTACACGAATTTCTAGCTTGCCGACTTATAATTTATTCACATCCATTCAAGTGCGGAAATTTGTGCTAACAAAATGTCAATGTATTAGAGATACTTGCCTATTATTTTTGCTTGAGGATAGTACTTCTTGGAAGAGTGATATTCTATGATGTTACTTGAGGATGGGTGATCATAGTGGTCTTCCTTCTTGGATTATGTGGTTGATGGTCTTGGTTGCCTTGGTTGGTGTTGTTTTGATTGCTTGATGATGATACTCCTACTTCTTTGTTATGAGGTTGGTTATATGCATGTCTTTGGATCGATTATATGCTTTGATGTGGTGGTTATATTTCCTTGTTTTTCACCTTATACGACTTGTATGGTATGGAGGATAAAGCTCTTATGGGAAAGAACTCTAACATTTTATGTATCTATTGTATTTTTATGATGATATTGAACAAAATACATAGTTATTCTCCCAGAGCACCAATCTCTTTGACATACTTTGGAGCACCCTAGGGGATTGACAATGGTTTGATAGTGACATAGTGAGATATGGACATGTGATGGAGTGCCCAAGAATTTGAAGTGTATATTGGGCTTCTATAGTAATATTCAATCAAACAGACACCTAATTTGGTAGAGTGCTCACCTCCTCAGCTCATTTCTCAACAACCTAGGGTTTCAAGGTAGCATTTGGCATGTTTGATGGATTACGCAGTTTGGATAGAGCGCCCTAGGAATTTGTGTGTCTATCATGGTTCTATGTTCATAGTTGATGGAATAGACACCTCATCTTGGTGAGTGCTTCCTCATTGTATGGATTTCCCGCACTTGACAAAGTATTCGGGGGGTTTTCAACACATGGATGGAGATGGATGACATGGCACCTTGGGAGAGGTAGCCCGAGATTTTTGTGTGTCTATTGAGGTCTTGAGGTCATTTACTATTGGATATATACTTGTTTCCATGGAGCGCTCTGCCTCTTTGTGGTATTTTAGGCATCTAGGGTTTGATTGGAGGGGCCAACCCACTCCTTGTTGCACACTTGAATCCATCACTTGAGTGCTTGGCTTCTTGGTTCTATTTTCATGTTGAGGTTGCACTTTATGATGACTTTACACCTCACTTTCATGGATCACTCCCTTTCTTGCACGCATGTGGAGGCATTTCTCGTGGATCTAGGCCATGGATGGTGGTTGTTGCACATGTGTGAATGGTTGTTAGGATTTTGGTGATTTGGCACTTGATAGATGGTGTCTATTTTTCGTTAGTCATCCTTTTACCTTGATATCCACCCCATCTACCTTGATCCATGTATTATTTGGAGCCACACGTGCTACTTGGAGGGTCTTCTTTCATATTTCTTTGAGTTGGTTACACCTTGGAGCTTAAGTTTGATGACTTGGCACACTTCTACTTGAGCGCTCCACCTATTGATGCTTCTATCTATTTCATGAGGTAGCCTTGCACATGTTCCTATGCCATTTGTTGAAGGCTCCCACATATTTGGAGGATTTCCACCGTGGGATGGTGATAACACGTGCCACATGGTCATCTACTTGCACATGTACTCATGGATTGAGTTGTCCACGTGATGATGCCATTATTGCACATGTTCCATGCTATTTCACGTCTACTTCACACTTGGACACATCTATAGAAGGGCACACATGTGGATAAGCTTGCACTTGTTGTGTTGGGAGCCTAGACTTGGTCTACTTCTTAAACAAAGGAGACACCTAACTAGTTGGCTCTATTTCTAGAAAGCTGTTGTAACCAACTCCTTTATTCATTGATGACTTGTCTATTGGAGTTAGTTAGATGAGAATAATATTTTATTTGTTTCCTAGAATATTTTATTGAAGGAAGTTGAGGATCTCAACAAACTTTTTGCTTAGTAAGCAAGTTGTTGAGATTACTATTTTATTGTATTTCTTGGAGAGAAAAGTGGATCTAGGAAAAAAATACTATTTTATTGTATGAGAGAGTTGAACTAAAACCTATATAAGGGTTTTTTCTCTCCATTTGCAGCTTGGGAATTTTTGGTGTAAATTAAAGAAGCTCCAAGCTATTGGAATACAAGTTGTCTTTACTTTGTTTAAGCTATGATGTAATATTTGTACAATTTCTTTATGGTCTAGGCACTGTTACCCTCTCAAGGGTAGCAACCTTTGGATACCCTTACAACTGTATCATGTACCTGCCTGCATGAGCTATCATGCATCTTTGATTAGTTCCATACTCAGTCCTTTCTATTCTCCAATTGAGACCCGATACCGGATTGAGGAACCATGATGTGCTTATTTCAGATGCTCAGATACACCTTGATGGTCCAAGTCATTCCATAGACACTCCATGTGTAATATTTGCTTAAACGTAATGATATAACCTCCCAACATGTCATGAAGTTGTGTTTACCTTATGACGATTGACTAGGATGTCATAACATACAAAGTTTTCTCACTTGCGTCGTATTACCATGGGGCACATATTTCTGGTTAGAAGTGTGCCCTTTTCTAAGATGACTCATACTACTAGGTGTTTAGACTAGATAGCACAATCCATATCCTAACTTTACTAAGCATTTTCCATCTCCCTAAGTATCACTAGTTTCCATCCACAATAGAAAATAATTACATCCCCTCATGTATGACTACTCAAAGGTCAAAGGAAAGGTCGAAACCAAAAAATCCTAAATCAAATAAAATCACAAAGGCTAAGAGGTGAAGAGAAAAGTCAAAGAAAGAAAATAAAGTACAAGCTACTTCACTATGGTCCCCCCCTTTCAAAGTCCTAAGAGAAAATTGCCTATCTAAAGTGAAAAAAAAGGGACTTAGAAAAAATAATGATTAATCAAAACAAAAGAAAGGGGAAGTTTGTGCAGACCAAAGTAGTAAAGGCTCCCTCTAGAAGGCTAATATAAAAAAGAAAGGCCTAGCTAAAATAATTCTAGAGACATAAAAAGGGGGGGCTAAAAAACAACCTATGCATGTCTACGGCTTTGAGAGTCATCACATGAGCATTCCCCTTTTTCCTTGCACCACTAATCTCATCGATTGCCTATCCTCCACCTAAAAAATTTAGGAAATATTAGTTTTCCTTAGGAATGGACTCATTTAAAACTATTAATAATGTTTCCCTAGGTAAAACTTAGGCAACTGTCAAAATTAATTTAAAATGTTATGTTTGCTAGGAAATTGTCACTTAGAACTATGAACTAGTGATTTTCTAAGAGGCTAGACCCATTACCCTAGGTGGATATTACACATTGGAGTGCTATTGGACCCATTGGACACATGGAGCACCCCCTTTCTATTTGACCACATGTTTAATATCACAACTTAAGTGGAATGTAATGTCGCCATCCGCTTAGGAGTCACAAGGGGAAATTCCGCTAGCCTAATAAAGTTCCCGTGGGCTAAGGCGGAAAATGATCTAGGGAACATGATTCGCATAGGAAAACTTTATAAAGTTAAAGTGGAGAAAAATGGGACATGGGTCCTAGGTTAATAAAAAGTCACTTTAAAATTATAAAGTGAGAAACCCACTAAAGTGACTTTAATAAAATAAAATAAAAGAAGTGAGCGGGAAAATGCTCAAGCGAGTATAAAAAAGGGAAAATGAGGAATCTCTTCTTATTCTTACAGTTTACACTTGAGAAAAAGAAATTTGGAGAGCTCTTGGAGAAAGAGGCTAGGGTTTGAGAAACACTTGCTTGGTTGCTGGTTTCAGTGGGAAAGATTCCACGCTAGCTGGTGTTTGAAGGGAATCATACAGATTTTCTCATTGCACTTCATTGCAATTGAAGATCTTATTCATATCTCAGCTAGGGTTCGATATGGAATTGCATTTCTGGTGTGAAGGTTGGTCTTTCATAGTAGGATGAGATTATTAAAGGAACCATCCACATTCTTCTTGTTGGGCACATCTTTAACAGTGGGGCGATTTCCTTGAAGTTTGAATTGATATACAAGGGTTGACTGACTTGAAGAAGGCCAAGTTTCCCTCAGGAAAATCGTGGGTTCTTGCTACGCCCTTTTACTGTGAGCTTGACGCATATCCTTGGGAGAGACAACACCATTCTCCTTTATGGGCTGAGTTTTCTTACCTCAGAAGTTCGTGTTCCTTGCTGGGCAGAGATTCATGGTTTTTGGGGTCGATTTCCTTACCACTGGACTGGCATTTCACTGCTGGTCGAATTGCTGATGTGGGAAATTCGCCTAGCCTGCAGTAGCTGGTTTCTCATTTCACTACTGGTTGAACTGTTGATGTGGGAAATTCGCCTAGCCTGTAGTAGCTGGTTTCTTACTGTTATTGCACAATTTGTACTTGCCCAAAAGCCCAAGGCAAGTGGGTACAAAATTGGTGTAACTTGGAATAACCTATCACTATCACCTTAATAGGAGATCCCTTTCTATTTAGGAGTATGTCAAGACTAACCTAGGGGAGACGTCCCCAGTGACCTGGGGGTTTGAGACGGCTAAGGCAAGTAATCACAAGGAAACCCTTCCCCTCTCACAGATCACTCAAGTCAAAGGGTTCTTTATGTCTTATAGAGATGAAGCAAATAGATAATATTGTGTACATGCCTAGAACAAGACAACAAGGCAAAAATGGGCACTTTCCAAGTACCAAAATGATTGTTAGTGCTTCATAAGACAATGAACCTTCAAAAAATAAGTTAGCTGATATGAATTTGCAGCAACACGATAGTTTATAACAACAATTAATATTTTATAACAACCACAAGAATTATGCCTTGAAAGTGCTTGAAAATAACAAGAAGAAATAGCTTTAACCTAGTTGAATCATAAAATCTTGTCACAAGGAAGTTTGGCAATGCCTAGCTAGAAAAATAGGTCACTTTTGCAGAGAATTTACTGCAGTTAGATGGCTGTAGCAATCTTTTGCAACAACAACAAATTCTAGTGGTCAAGAGTGCAAAAAACACCATGCAAACTCAACACTTATTTAGTAGATTGACTAGCAATTGTCACAAGTGATTTCTGGATGATGTAAGTGTGAGTTATGTAGGTGAATGTGGCAATTTGGCTTGAATTAGTATGGTTGTAGCAATGTTTTTCAATAGCAGTGTTTCCGTCCTTATACACACTTGCAAACGTGAGCTACGTCCAACTCACTTAGTGTGTCCTTGGAGGCACAATGCCTAGGTTTAAAGCCCACTGTCACCTTGACTTGAACCTCTTCCGTCTAGGCTTACTCCTAGGGAAGCCAAGGGGGGAAGACCCTAGTTACTAGATGAAGTTAAGAATTGATTTCTAGGAGTTGATTTTAATTAGTTAAAGGTTTGGGGGGTATCTAGCCTATATGGGAGGCAAGCAATGCAAAGTGCAATTATTCAAATGCAAATGCAAGTCCTTTCCTAAGACAACTAAGACTAGTGCCTAAGGTTGGGAAAGGGGTGAACTAAAGTTAAAGGGAGATAGATTTTACAAGAGTTACACAAGATTACAAAGAGTGAAACTTAGAACTAGATACAATATTACAAGATTAGATACAAACATAGAAGAACTAAATACAAAGTTACCAATAAAGAATATCTAAGAAATACAACAAGGTACAAGATATATGAATGTTACAACTATGGACAAAAATAGACAAGCAATAACTTGATTACTTGATTTGTGCAGGAAATAAAGATTGCTTCAAATGAAAGGATTTCACCAACACATCAAGCCAGCATACCCAACAATAGAGTGCCTCCAAAGGATGCACAACTCTAAGTGGTTGCTTCAATGGCAAACACAAATAACACAAACCCAACAATGAAATTGCCTCCAAAGGATGCACGACTTCAAGGGGTTAATCCCACAAATCAACACAACTTAAAACTGAAATTGAAATGCTCAAAGGAAAGCCTCCAAGGTCAAGGGCGCAACTAAAAATCACTTAGTTAATCATCCACAAAACTGAAATAAGCTTGCATGAAAGTAAATGGGAAATCGAGTGCTTGCAAGATCACTTAAGTGATAACCACAAAATATATTTCAATGTAAATGTCCCAAGGTGAAAGTGGATTAAAAGGATTATTAAGTTATTAAGTTAGAGAACAAATCCTAACTAAGTGACAACCTCAAAACCCCCCCGGCTTGTACCAAATAGTTGCTGGGTGCTCAAGAAGTGAAGCAAACAAGGCCCCACCCTAGCTCCATAGGTTCCCAAGGAAAGAAGTACCCCCAGAAATTACGCTAAGTGTCGTGAGATCGTCCCTGATCTAGCACCTTCCGTTGCTTCCTTACAGTCCTCGTTTAGATGGCAAAGTTGGGTCAGTAGTGAGTGACCTATTAAAGCTAGTAAATTTTAAGCCCTATGAGACTAAGGTAGATTAAATTAGTTTGTGTGTTGAGCAAGATGTGCTTGCTAAAGTGTCAAGTGCTTGAACAAAAAAGGGAAATTGCTTGCAAGTAAAGGAGAGTACTTAACCAAAGTGTAAAACTTGAAATAGCATTGAAGTACTTGAACATTAAACTTGCAAAAATGAAAAGATTATGTTTGCCTTAAACCATGAAATTACACCATGCCCATAAAATTGCAAGATAAGTAAAGTACTTGTGTAGAAATAAAGAATGAAAGAAAAGTACTTGAACTAGATAGAGCTTGCAAATGAAAAGGAAAGATTAAAAGACACCGTAAGATTTGTGTGCCTCCATGGGCCTAAACTAGCATTTAGTGATTACTTTTACTTCTAGATCATTTTAACCATTAAGCATATGAAGAAGTAAAACCATATACTAGTCTTACGATTTTGGGGGTTGGCAAAGCCAATCACACTCCAAGGTGTAGGCAAACAAGTTGAAATTAAACGCTGAAAAATAAAATAAGCTAAGAGAACCACATACAATGGCACAAGATGGAGGCAAGCCTTTCTTTTTTGTGCCAAAGAGGGTTGCATGACCTTGAAAGAAAATGCTGAAAATAAACCTAGCCTCTCAACCTTGTCCTAATGACAAGTGGGGCAAACAAAGAATAAAAATTGCAGAAAATAAATAACTATCCTAGCCTTATGGTTTTGGGGGTTGGCTGGGCCAAACTCACTCCAAGATGTAGGCACAACTAAAGAATTAAATTGCATAAATTTACAATATGAGAAGTGCAAGCCCTTTTGAGACTCCCTTGGGCTTGCTTACAATTGCTAGAAAAGATGAGAAAGAAAGGTGTTATGTTACCCAACAATAGGAGGCTCTTCTTGAGTGTTTTGTGGCCCCAAATGGGAAGCACCTCCCCTTGTACTAACGAGAATCTGCAAAAACCAACAAGAAAAAGCTTGCTGGAAATGCTGCAAAAGACAACAAAGTGAAGGAAAATTTCTGTTTTTACACAGAAATTTTCTGCATAAAAATTTCAGCAAGATGTATATATTTGTATGACCTATTCTAATTGTTAGATAACCCAGAAATCTGAATGTAAGTAACAAAAATAACTTGCAACAAAGTAATGAAGGTGAAAATGGTTGAAAGAGGGTGTTTTCCAAATCTGAAAACACTTTCCCAACACTAGAAAATGACCTACAAATGTTAGCAAACTATAAACAGTGTAGAGATGAGAGCATATGAGTTAAAACCTACAAAAAACTTTGAAGGAAAACCATAAACTCTAACTAGATTATCAATAAAACTATTGGTAACCAACCCAAGCAAAATACTTTGCTTGGGATCTCTATTCTACTAAATAGAAAGCAAAACACAAAGGAACAAGTCACCTCCCAAGCAATGATGCACCAAGAATACTCTTAATACACCATGTCCTCCAAAGCCTTTGTATTAGCAAGTAGGAAGTTGCAAATACTTGCAACAAGTTCCTCTCCAAGAGATGAGAGCAAGATGAGAGAGATGGGAGACTGAGGAGAAAATTGGATAGAGTAACAATAACAATAGAATTGGTGAGAAATCAGGGAGAGAAGGCCTTCATTTATACTTGGAGAGACAAAGTTACCCCTCTTGGATGAGCTCCAAGTGTCAACACTCAAGCAAATGTGATCTCAAGAGGGGGGCACATTTTTAGGGTTTAGGAGAGGTGAGTGGGATGAGGGATGAGTGAGGGGGGATGGGAGAACACTTTTAAACCACCCAACACTATGGTTGGGCACTAGGGAGGGTGCACTAGGGGTTAGGGGGGTGTTCCCTCTTTAATTTTTGATTTGGGACATTGACTTCCTCAAGGGGGGCACAAGTTGAAATAATGTAACTGCAAAGAGTATTCTTATTATTATTGCTATTTTATTATTAAGATTAATCCCCATTGTGGATTAATCATGTCAGTAATTGTATTAGGACCAAATCCCCTTTTGCGGATTGGTCATCGGACAATTGTAATAGGCAGAATAAGAAGTCGGCCACAACAGTTATTATTGTGACCCAGAATTAAATTAAAGGTGGGTTTA
>JASDQU010205176.1:0-12797 GCA_032191745.1 Picea mariana
CTCTCCCTTGGATTAATAGAAAGGCTTTGGAGGATTTTGAAGTAACAAAGATTAGTCTTGCTACTTCCATGCACATGAGGTGATCTTGTTCCTTGTATTTTCTTGTTTGAGATCTAGGGTAAATATCTAAAGCAAATTAGTTTGTTTGGATAGATCATGCAATAGTATAGTTGTAGATCTACTTGAGTAGTATAGTAAGTAGTGCAAATTAGTTTGTATTACTTGTTTATCTTGCCTTCTATTTGCTCTCATTTCACATTGGTTCACAAGTTGCAGGTTTTCTTCAAGGGTTTTGTTGGGATAGCCTCGAGCAAAAGTCTACCCTCATAGCTCACCTAAACTTCATAGTCTTTCCTATCTTATTTTCTGTTCATTTCATATCATATTTGGTTTGCTAACAATCTTAGATAGGTCAAGAAATCAATAATATTTTCTGAAATTTATATGTAAAAAATTTCTGTTGAAAAACATGAATTTTTTTAACTTTTCTGTGTGTTTTGCAGCATTTCCAGCAAGCAATAGCTTGCTGGTTTTTGCAGGTTTTTACCAGGTCATCGGGTTATGTTGCCCATTTTCAGTCACAAAACACACCAAGGACCTCTCTTTTGATTGGGTAACGATTCCCAACCATTCCTCTTTCATTCCTAAGCATTGTAGCAAGCCCTTGGGAGTCCCTTGAGGCTTGCATTCTTGTATTTAATTTTCTGTTCTTGTAAAGCTTTTTAGTGCCTACATCTTGGGTGAGAATTTGGCAAAGCCACCCCTCAAAATTGTAAGGCTAGGGTTTATATCTAATTTTAGGCATTTTTTTCATTCTTTTGCCCCACTTGTCATTATGACATGGTTGTGTGGCTAGGATTGCTTTAGTGTTAATTTAGCTATTTCATTTCCAACCCCCTTTGGCACAAAATAGGAAGGCTTGCCTCCACCTTGTGCCATTGTGAGTGGTTTGTAGCTCTTGTATTTTATTTCAAGTCTTATTTGCCTTGTTGCCTACACCTTGGATGAGAAGTTGGCAAAGCCAACCCCCAATATAGTATGGCTAGTTTCGTTGTGTATTTTTGATATGCTTATGCTCATGGTTAAAATCATCTAGAAGTAGATCTCACACAACTAAACATTAGCTTAAGCCCATGGAGGCATAGATTCGTTCTCATGCTTTAAGTTTCTTATTTTGCAAGTTTCACTTTCCAAGCATTTATCTTATTGCAAAACACATATGGGCATATGGTGATGGCTTAAGACAACTAAATCTTTTTCACTTACAAGCTCTTGTCCTTTAAGCATTTATCTTTCAATTTGCAAACACATCTGAGCATGTTAATGGTGTAAAAACAATCTTTATTTTCAACATTTCCTTCAAGTTCTATATGTGGTTTACATGCAATAATCTAGTGATCTTGAACACATTTTTATGTTGTTTTGAAGTTTCGGTTCTGGCCCCTTTTGGCACCTTTTGGGCATTTAAACACACCCAAACACCTAAAAACACTTAGTCCATAGGCCTAATAACTTACTAGACTAAATAGGACACCATAATTCACCATCTTCGCCATTTAAAACGGGGTTTAAGGAAGGCAACGAAAGGTGCTAGGCCGGGGACGGCCTCACGGTGTGCGGCGTCCTTTCCAGGAGTACTCGGATCTTAGGGTTGACCTGTGAAGCTAGGGTAGGCCTTGTTGCCTCACTTCTTGAGCATCCAGTAGCCACTTGGTTGAGACTTAGCTAGGAGTCACTCAACACTTAATAATCTTTAATCAACTCCTTAATCCACTACAACATTGGGCATCTTCATTATTGGTATATCTTTGATGGTTGGCATTTAATTAACACTTGCAAGCACTCTTTCACATTCACATTTACATGCAAGTTTAACTTATGCTTTGTGGATTAATCATCTAAGTGGTCATAGTTGTGTTTTGGAACACTTTTTCTTTAAAAGCATCTTTCATTTTAATTGGTGTTCATTTTATGGTGTGATCCCTAAAGAAGTTGCGCATCCACTTGGAGGCACTCTCTTGATTGGGTATTGAGTGAATTGTATCTTTAATGCCATTGATAAGCAATCCAATAGAGTAAGTGATACTGTGAGCATGCTTGGCTTGATGTGTTGATGGTCATCTTGTTTTGAATCTCTTTAATTCATGCACATACAAGCACATGGTTAGTTAATCTCTTTGTATTCTTTGTATCTTTTGTTTATTATAACTTTGTTGTAACACTTAGATATTCTTTATTGTAGTTTTGTATCATCTACTCATTTTATATCTAAATGTAATCTTTGTAATCATTGTTAATCTTGTGAAATCAACCTCCTTTGAAATCTAGTTGACCCCTTTGATCTTAGGCACTAGTCCTAGTTGTCCTAGGAAAAGGCTATGCTTTTCATAATTGAATTGTTGCACATTGCATTACCGCCTTTGCATCATAGGCTAGATTTTTCCCCAACCTTAAACTAATTAAAACCAACTCCTAGAACATAACATTAATCTCATCTAGAAACTAGGGTCTACCCTCCTTGGCTTCCCTAGGAGTAAACCTAGACGGAAGAGGTTCAAGTCAAAGTGACAGCGTGGGCTTTGAACCTAGGCATTGTGCCTCCAAGGACACACTAAGTGAGCAGGACTTAGCTCACGTTTGCAAGTGTGTATAAGGACGACAACAGACTCATAAGTCACAGGGATCATAGCAATGTCAATCACGTCTAATAATCAAATTACCCAAACATGTGCATCAAACCCCCCTTTACCCAGACAAATGCTCAAAGACATTATGTAGTTTAACAAGCCAGGTTTGGAGAGGGTCTCAGGATGTCCTATTGGGCTAATCCTCCTCAAGTTTGGGGTGTTTCCCAAGTGAAGACCAATCTAGGTCATGTAGATGTATGAGATGGTGTAGGGAATGTTTGGGGAAGGGGTGCAGTGATAAAAGGGAAATGTAGGTCTTACCTGTGGGTGCCTTGGTAGAGGGTGAGCTACACCTTGTCATGGATGCCATTGTTTCCTAGCCCATTCAATGCCTTTTATCCTTTGTCTTATTGCTTTTTCTTTTCAAGAGAATAGTTGGAGGACATTGTCCTGGCGTGGTGACTAGTGGTGGCAGTGTTACCCACAACCACTTCACGGAAATGAAAAGGCTAGCTCGTGATGAGACCCAATTTCTCTTGGCTATGCTACCAAGAGCCACTACCCTGGTTTGGTGACCAGATGGATGGCATTATCATACCGCTACATGCCCATGGACCTAATAGGTCGGCTCATGATGAGACCTCCTATCCACCAATTAGATCTTGAGTTTTATTTATTTTACGGGTCCCCTTTTCTTGTTGAGAAGCCATTTATTGCTTTCTCGGGAATCCTTGGGTGAAGCATCTCAAGGTTTCATTTTGGCTTTTAACTTTTTCCAGCTACTTTTACCCCTTGGGCCTTTAGCCCCTTCTTCCCACAAGGCAAGGTACAACCCTTACTAGGTTGGCAAACCCAATGCTCGAACCAAGGTAGGGGAAAGATGAGAGGGACAATGATGAAAGGTGAAAAATATGGAAGGAATGGACGATGACCTTTCATAGACCCACCTAGTGGCAACTCATCCCTAAGGGAACCAACTTACTAGGGCACTCTGTCATACCCCCTAGGTATGGACAAGTTAAAGAGCATAATTTCCAAGCAAACGTCATGAAACAAAAGAGAGTTCAATGCACATTCAAATTCTTCGAAAATCAGAGTGACACATACCATGATACCCGAACTCATTACCTCATGGAGCAAGATCCACCGCTACTTCAGAATTAGGCCGATGGGATGGATGTTGCTACTGCTAATAGATAGTAAGCATTGAAGAAAAGATGGGCCCTCCAAGGCCAAGCTCAAGTCATATGGCTCTTGATACTCCATGTCTAGGACCTGTGGGCCTCGAGACATAATCTTCTTAATTATCCTTAGGATAGGGGATAACACACAACAAAGCATATATCTGGCCTGGTATTTGTTAGATAAATCAACGGTCAATTAATTTGTCTATATAGAGTAGCATCAACCAACTCTAATGAAGTATCAACCAGGAGCTTCAAATTCGTTTCCATGGGTGTGTTCATGGCTTTACATTCCAACATGTCAAATCTCTTCAGTATTTCAACTGCATACTTCCCTTGGTTAAGGAAGATCTTCTCTCGGCTCTACCAAACTTCAAGACCTATGAAATAATGTGTCGGGCCTAGGTCTTTCATCTTAAACTCTGTAGCAAGTTTCTTCTTGCAATATACGATGAGCTTTTCTTCTCCAGTCAAGAATAAATCATCCACATATAGTAGCAATATGACTGGCTCATCATTCATAACCTTGAAGTAAAGGTTAGAATCAACCTTACTCTTGGTAAAGCCCAAGCTTGCCAGGAAACTATCAATTCTACCATACCAAGCTCTAGGAGCTTGCTTCAGCCAGTACAGAGCTTTCTTCAACTTGCAAACATGAGTCTTTCTATCTTCAACTTCAAACCCTTGTGGTTGTTCTATATACACTTCTTCTTCAATAACACCATTTAAGAAAATTGGTTTCACATCCATCTGGTGTAACTTCCACTTCATTTTAGCTGCAAGAGCTATGATGGTTCTGATAGAAGTGTATCTGGCTACAGGAGCAAATGTTTCTTCATAGTCAATACCTTCCTTTTGAGAAAAACCACGAGCCACAAATCTTGCCTTATGTTTTTCAATACTTCTGTCTGCAGCTTAAATGTAAAATCCACAGCTTAAATGTACCTCAAGACAAAGTACCACTTTAAGACCTGAGGAAATGTTGTAGGGCCTTCTCAATATATCATGTCCCCTAAAGTATATGTTTATAAATTCAACCTATGATTATGTATATAATGTATTAAGTGTATTGGTTAGATGGTTAGTTGTTTAGGTGCAACAGCCCGCAACTTCTTCCTTCATCGTACAAACATTTTTAAGAGAGATAAATGTGTTGTCTGGTGCTTTCATGCAAAATCACTTTGTGCAATTTGTATCTTTCTCAAACTTCGTGCAATCAAATATTGGCCAACCAATAGCTAATATAATATATAAGAAATGCACATTGCTAATCTATCATAATAAGTAAAAACCAAATGTCAAATACAAATTCAACATTAAAAAAGAAAAAGAAAAAGAAAAGAATATTTACTCCCATCAACTATTTAAGAACCACATTATCAATTACAATGATTCATTCCAGAAAATTCTTTGAAAAACAAAAAAATTACTGAAAATACTGCATATATAAAGTTATAATGAGTAGAAAATATATAGATGCATACACACTTTTTTGAAATATAATCCATCATCAAAAGTGATGGCTTTCCTGCAACAAGAGGCTCCTTTTCAGTAGATCCCTTTATTGCACCAACCATTGAACCACCTCCTGCACTTTCATAACTATAATCAGTGATCTCCTTCTCTTACATGTGCACACAAGCATCCACTTGTACAACTTTAATCAATAATCTCTCTCTATTTGAGTGAGTGTAATGCTCATGAATATGTATAACCATTTTTCTCATCCTCTATAACTTAGACATGATGAGGAGTTGATATGTGCACAGTTAGACAACAATGCAAATATTTGAATTTCACACACAAGAAAGGAAGAATACAAGTACAAAGGAAACTGCTACAATTATACGTATCTGTACACTCTACTTTCATTATATATAGAGAAGTACAAAATTGGTGGGAGTTAATATCTACCAATAATATATACAAAAAGGGTTGGGTTGTTTAGAACTACCATTAAAATGTATAAAAGTAGTTGGGAAGTTGAGAACTACCAATATAAAATATTTAATACATGTCTGACTGAGTTATGATGACCAAGTCTCATCAATTCCTCCTTGCTTAGAGGAAAATTGCCCTTAATTTTTATTGATTGTACACCCTTTCCAATGAAGGATGAAAGAGTCCTTTGGCTTCGCATAGTTGGGATCTTGGTAGGGATCTTGGTAGGGATCCGAGTCCCTACTAACAATGGATTCCTTGAACCAATGACAATACCCTGTATTTTCAAGGAAGAAAATTGTTGAGTGCCCTACTTTTTGAAGAAAGGAAGTAGATGAAGCATTGGTGCATAATGTATTGCATTCTTGTAAGCTGAAACATGATGTTGAGGAAATCATGGAACTACACAAAGATTTGTGTAATCTGAGAAGGGGGGATCAATCTGCTTGATAGTTGATGCGTGTGGAGGTAAGGAGTTGAGTGAGACGTTGTTTTAAGTTGGATAAGGATTTGAAGGGTTGAGTGGTACAATGAGGTGTCTGGAATGAGAAGGTCCCATCAGGTGTCTGGTATGCAAATCACTTAGTTGTGAGAAGGCCCCATCAGGTGTCTGGAATTTTTCTATGAGAAAAGAACACTAGGATAACACCCCTGAATGGACAAAAGGAAAGAGATACAATGAAGGAATACATAAGAGGATGGGGTGGAGACAACTTCTAGATGAGTCTCCAACACTGTAGGATTATCATGCAATGGAGTTATAATACTATTATATGTCTTAGCTGTTTGGGCAACTTGAGAAACAATAATAGAGTAACTTCCTATCAGACTATAGGCACAATAACATATTCTAATTGAGGTTGCCTTTGCTCATGAGATTCTTCATCTGTGCTTTTGTTTGAAAGAGGATAGTTAGACGATGTAATGTCCCTTTCCAAATGATCTCTCCGAGACGAAATAGCCTAAGTGATTACCGTAGGCTATAGTCAGTGGAAAAAGGGAATTAATTAATTATTTAATGTCGTGGGAGTGGAAAAGTAACTTATCAAAAGTGACATTGAATAATTAAAAAAATTAAAAGGTGCCTAAGTGACTATTGAGTTAATAAAGTCACTTTAATTTATTAAAAGGGTAAAAGAGTTGGAAAAGGGTCAACGAGAGAATAAAAGGGGAATGAGGGGTGCCCTCTCTCATTATTGACTTGCTATTTTCTAAAATCGATTTGAGAGAGCTCTTGTGGCTTTGGCTCTTGGGACAAAAACCCTAGAGAGTATTGAGATTGGTTCGGTGGTGAGACTATCCACCCTAGCTGGTCATTGAGAAGAGATCATTCAGATCTTCTTACTGTTCTTCATTGTGACAGAGTTCATCTTCTTGTAGCTGAGTTTTCTTTGCCGGTGGCTGAGTTCTTTTCATTGCAGCTGAGTTTCCTTGTTTGCAGCGGAGTCTTGTTTGTATTTGGACCAAGTTAGCTTGGGAGGGTAGAGTTACCCATATGCAGGCCGTATATTTTATGTGGAAGCTGTTTTTTATAGAACAGAGGTCGTTTTTGAAGAGGAGGGCCGAGCTATTGGTTGAAAAAGGCCGAGTTTTCCATAGAGGGACGTGGGTTCCTCTTGCTGGATCAACTTCTGTAAGCTGGGGCGCATTTCTTTGACTGGGAGGCCGAGTGATCACCTTCAGAGGCCGAGTTGGCAGCAGCCTTGAGTTGGACAGTGTTACCTTGCTGTAGGAGGACGATTCATTTGTTATTGGACAGTAATCTCTTGGCTGGGCGAGATCCTTGTGTGGGAGGGTTGTTTCCTACTGTGGCTGCTATTGCTCACTTGCTGGATACGATTTGTTGTCATTTGAAAGGCAAAATACCAGTGGCTGTACCTACAGGACTGCACACTCACTTCTGAGTGGCTGCAAATAACTATTGGGTCGACTTCCTTATTCTCAGACAGGATACTATTAAAGGGATTCGCCGCACCAAATTGATACCTACAGAAAGGGTATATCTCAGCAATTTTGCAAAGGCAACAACTGAAATACAAATCAGGTTTTGCCAATTATTCTTGTTTTACTATTGCTTGGATTTCCCAAATATATTCCTGCTGTTATGATTAATTAAGATATCATAAGTTCCGTGGAGGATATTTATTGTAAGCTACAGCTGGAATTAAAACCACATATAAATTTGTTGTGAACATCTGTGTGCAAACTATTTGACGTAATGACACATGCTAAACTGAACCAAAAACCCAAAAAAAATTAGCAAAGAATATTACAGACGAGATAGAAGATTTTGGAGCATGATGTTGAGAATGGATAGGTTGTAAATTTATAATACACCTAAAGTATACTAGGAATCTACAATGTACCTAAATTATATCACTGCCTGATGATGCAAGGCTCATTTTTGCATTTTCAAGGCATTCTTTGCAGCCGCACCATGATGAGGATTTGAGCTTTGGGAGCTTGGTATGAGTCGTGAATGCTAACATAATCTTGTTCATCAAGCTTGGAAGAGATGGAGATCTACATGTTTTCCTTCTTCTTTCACATGTTATGGTTCGCACGTCTTTTGAGGCATGTTCTATGTGTTAAGTTTTATGATGGTTAGCTCATGCATTTTAATTTTATTTCTGTTTAGCATAAGCTACAGTAATAACCACTACAGCAACATAATAAGACTGGCTGCAGTAAACCAAGATCACAAGAAGAATAACCATGCACAAGAACACAAGAAGTATCCTGGAAAACCCCTTTTCAATCAAGGGAAAAACCCAGCAATCCTTTGCTATACTGCCAAGAGAAGATCCACCATTCCACCACCAAATCTAGCACACAATAGGGTGCTGCTATGACTGAGAAACCTGGCTTCTAGAGAACTGCGAATTTCAGTCCTCATAATTTCAGACCTCAACTTCTGAAATTATGACATGACGAGTGTGTGTAATCCTCAATGGGGATTCACCTTTATTTATACAAAACCTATCACATCAAATGATGTGTCTATTGGCACAATAGGGCCGACCTGTACAACTTAATATAATATAATAATTACACAATATTAATTATCTTTCACATGGTGGGGCCGACTTGTACCCTTTACATCACAAATTAGGGTTACAAGTAAATCTTACTCTTTAGACAATATAGCAAGAATCTCACACGTCCACTAGTGCTCAGCCACTAGGGACACGTCCACCTATGCTCAGCCACAGGGACATCCCTCTCAACAAATCAACTCGACTGAGTCCACAGGAGTACCATCTGGAGATCCGAGACCAGCCCATCTTCTTATCACATGAGATACTAAACCTTGATATTTAAGATCTGGAATTTGAAGATGAAGCCTTTGAAGAGTTGGTTGCACAACAAAAAGATGAATGTATTGCAGATCCCATTAAACATATGGATGGAGGCTCCAAAGACTTGGATGCACTTCACAAAAAAGACCCATGCACATATCCAAAATGTGAAGAGCTTGAAGACCCACTACACCTCAAAAGGAGGAGCCATTGGCACTTGACGTTGCAAATCAAACTGATGAAGAACCATAAGAAAACCTTATCACAGCCCTTACTGAAGAAGATCTTGTTGATGAGATTGATGGTGAAGACTCTAATGAAGATGTTCAAGCATCTACTTCTTGTTTAAGTATTATGTAGTTGCGGAAGATATTCTTATTGTATTTGATCAAGTCAAAGCCCTAAAAGAATAATGCTAAAGTATATTTGTTATGTCGTCTCAAGAAAATAATTATTATTATATTTTGTACTTGCAATATGAGAAGTCGGCCCTACCAGAAAAAGTCAAAGTAAATTATATTTTCCAAAAAAGACAGGTCGTCCTTGTGGGAAAAGTTCACTGGCAGAATAAGTATAAATAAGATGATGCCTTACTCATTTGGTGATCACAACTCACTCAGCTATAGCGCAAGTTTGGTGGAGAGCTGCAATTGCAGCTGCAACTACAAGAGGAAGAATAAGGTGCATCTCTTGGTCTTGGTTGGTCTCTCTCTCATGCGCTATCTTGCTAGGGTAATGCGCTAGGGTTTGGATTGTGCCTTGGTGTATCTCTTGGTGTATGTCTTGGTATAACACTTGGTGTATCTTCTGGTGACAAGGCGCAAGTCTAGTAGCAGGGTTTCCCTTTGAGTAGAAGGGTCATCTGGGATATTTCTCTCTGAGAAAGAATTGTACTAACACTGTACTTGGTTGATGAATCTATATTGAAGAAGTTTTGTTGGGTTTTCTTCCCCAAGAGGATTTCCGAGGATAGATCTCTGCGTGATGTGCTCGAGGGTGGCACATGTAGGTGCCTATGATTGGGTGACGATGATGTAGCATCGTCTATGGAAAAACAAGCACGTAAAAGTAGTTAAATTGCTATGTAAATCTAACCCTAACTAGTTTTATGAAAAATTCAACATGGTATCAAAGCAGGTTTCCTTCAATCAGTCTAATTGTTGTAAGGAAGATCGTGAGATTTACCTCGCCACTGCAGTTTGCCGCAGTACCATGCCGCTGCACAATTTATTTTTTCAAGCTCGTTGAGCACCTTTTCTAGGACGTTTGGCCTAATTCCTTCACAAACAGGTGCGCCCTACCCCAGCGCATCTCCAGCTACCTTCAGATTGCAAGTTGGAGCACTTTGAATTTTTAGGGTTCGTCGTTGCTTGTTGTTGTTGCCAGATCGTGCTGTTGTTGCCGAAGGTATGTACTTGTATATGTTTAAACTGTATCAATATCTTGAAGGTGTTTGCAGGAGAAGGGATCTTTTGTCCAAGCAATAATCGTAGATCCAGAGGGATCTTAGATCCAACACATTCATAGGAACAACGCACTCCAGGTTTGATTGTTTTGATATGCCTCTAGCTGTTATGGCATTATTGTGATCTTATGAACATCTAGTTGTATTTTGATCTGTTGAAGTTGTGATTATTATACTAACCTCTGGTCAAATTTAAAGTTATAAATTGACTTTAGTCAAAGTATTAGTTGATTAAGGTTGAGATTTTAGAGTTTATTTGCATTATATTCTCTAACTCAGATTTCTGTCAAGAAAGCATATTGTCTTAGTACAGGGGACAGGTTGGAGAGAATACTTGTCATCTTGAATGAAGGAGACTTGGAAGAAAAGCAACAAAACTCATTCTTGGAGATAAGACTCTAGGTTCCAAGTTTGATTGATTAAATTGATAAGTTTCCAACTTGCACATATCAAGTTTGATAATTGCTACATTACAAGTAAACACTATAGTTGTGTCAGCAGTCTTTGAAAGGTTCTATTACTGCTAGGTACAATAAATACTTGATAGCATGTGAGTACTATTGATATAAATGCTTATTGTACTTGTTTGCAAGATGAACTAACATCTCTACTAGGAGATAATTCTTGTTTTGCTTCCAGGTAGGTCACCTTGGTAAAGCTATGATGATTACCATGAAATTGTCCTTCATTCTTGTTACCATAGATATGTTCTTATGAAAATGCTATTATATTGGAAACACTTTTTCTCTTGTTCTTGTCTCGGGCAGGTTATCTTACAAATCCCATGGAAGTTGCCATGGAGATGTATGTGTTCCAGGAAGGTTACCACGGAAGTAGGTCACCAATGACAGCTCTGAGAGGGAGCTACAATGACAGTTGCAGAAGGAAACATATTAGATAGCCTCCAGTTTGAGACATGGAATAGACTGACAATCAGGAAGAGTTTGTTTCCAAACAGTGACAGCAAAGCCAAAGGATTTTTGGACATCGTGCACTCAGACATGTGTGGACCAATGAAAGCCACTTCACTTAGCAGGTATGTACATTATGTTTCATTTATTGATGTTTTCTCACATAAAAGTTGGATCTATTTCTTGAAAACAAAAAACGAAGTATTCAACAAGTTCAAGGAATTCAAAGCCCTTGTAGAAAATCTTTTTGAAAAGAAGAGAAAGACTTTGAGGTCAGATAATGGAGGAAAGTTCACATCAGATGACTTCAAAGCATTCTGCGGAGAAGTTGGGATTAAGAGGGATCTCACTACTCCCTACAGTCCTCAGTAGAATGGTGTAGCAGAAAGAAAGAATCAAACGATAAAAGTTGCAGGTAATGGAATTTTACCAGAGGAGCATGTTCCAGAGAATCATGACATGACAGAACCACAAAGACCTGCAGATATGATTACAAAGAAAAGAAGACCAGCTTGGGCTCGTGAGATTATTCAGGATGTCGAGAAGTATGGTGCTCCAGATGGATCTTTCAAAGAAAGAAAGAACCCACAACCATATTCAAGTTACGTGGCATTGTTATGTGATATCATTGATGTTGAGCCTACTTGTTATGCAGAGGATGCAAAGAGGAAAGTATGGAAGGATGCCATGATTGAGGAATACCAGTCCATCATTAAGAATGATGTTTGGGATGTGGTTCCGAGACCGAAAGAGAAATCAGTTGTGAGTTCCAAATGGATCTACAAGACAAAACATTCAGCAGATGGAAATATAAAGAAGTACAAGGCAAGATTCGTGGCTTGTGGGTTCTCCCAGAAAGAAGGAATAGATTATGAGGAGACATTTGCTCCTGGGGCAAGATACACTTCGATTAGAAATACACTTGCGATAGCTGTAGTAATGAAATGGAAGATACATCAGATGGATGTGAAGACAACTTTTGTGAATGGTGTAGTGGAAGAGGAAGTGTACGTGGAGCAACCACAATGATTCGAGACACATGACAGGCAGACACATGTGTGCAAATTGAAGAAATCCTTGTATGGATTGAAACAAGCACCCAGGGCATGGTACGGTAGAATTAACAGCTTTTTGATGAGCTTGGGATTTACCAAGAGTAAAGCAGATCCCAACCTTTACTACAAGGTTGAGGATAGTGGCCCAGTGATATTAATGTTATATGTGGATGACTTGTTTCTAACAGGGGACGAGAAACTCATCATTGAGTGCAAGAGAAATATTGCATCAAAGTTCGAGATGAAAGCCCTGAGTATGATGCATTATTTCTTTGGTCTAGAGGTGTGGCATAAACCGAAAAAAAAATTCCTTAG